>JXCR01138177.1:148750-160398 GCA_002079205.1 Phalaenopsis hybrid cultivar
TGCTTGCATCAACTATAGGAGGAAATGCAACACAATTCACAAAATCCTCTCTCAGGAGGGTCACTGGATTTCCAATGCTGATGGCATAGCTGATGATGCTGTTCAATATTTCCAAAATATTTTCAGACAAACTCCATCCTCTCAACCAACCATTAAAAATACATTGTTTGATAAGGAAAGGGAATTCACCAAAAGCCTATATCTCACTGATATTCCAGATGAAAAGGAAATATGGGAAGCTCTAAACTCTATTGACAGCACAAAAGTTGTTGGTCCTGATGGCTTCACTGCAGATTTTTATAAAAAGACCTTGCTAATTATGAAGGGTGAGGTCATTGCTATTGTCCAAAGTTTCTTTTTGGGGGGCTGACCTCCCTAAATACTTTTCCTCATCTACTATTACCTTGGTTTCCAAGGACAAAACTCCTCACAAATGGGAAAATTTCAGACCCATTAGCCTCACTTCAGTTATATCTAAGATAATCAGCAAAGTACTGGTTCATAGATTACAACCTCACTTAAATCAGCTTATCTTCAGGAATCAGTCGACCTTCATCAAGGATAGAAGCATTGTTGATTATGTGCTCTTGGACCAAGAGTTGGTATTGGATTTGGACAGAATCACTAGAGGAGGCATCTTAATATTAAAATTGGATATCAAAAAAGCATATGACACTATCAGTTGGAAGTTCATTGAACAAGTTCTCATTGCTAGAGGTTTCTCCACCTCGTTTATCTCTAATCAACAAATAGCTGACAAATAACTTCCATTCTATCTTCATCAATGGATCTTCCCATGGATTCTTCAGTGCATTTAGAGGTATAAAACAAGGTGACCCTTTTTCCCCTACCATAATTATTTTAGTTTTTGATTACTTATCCAGAAGCTTGAACGAGCTAGCATCCAGAAAACCCCACTCCCTTTATAGCCACAGATCTTCCACCTTAATCAATCACTTGGATTTTGCTGATGACATCATTATCTTTTCAAAAGCTTTCAAAATTGCTGTTAGATTATTCATGCAGTGCTTGGAGAGCATTTAGGATGCCTCTGGTATGAAGTTAAATAAGCAGAAGTGCATCTCCATTTTTAGTAAACAATGCAAAAGTGAATTAAAGACCTGGGTTTCTGATTTCACTGGCTTCACAAACAGTCATCTTCTTGTGAAATATCTTGGGGCAATTCTTATCAAAGGTAGAACTAAAAACATTCAATTTGATCACATATTAAAAAAGATTCAAAGCAAATTACAAGCATGGGAGATTTCTTTTTTATCCAATGGGGGTAGGATAACACTCTTGAAAAGTATTCTATCTGCTATTCCATCCTATCTTCTGTAAATGAACATCTTGAAAAAGTCTTCTCAGAGATTATTAGAAGGGATCTTCAATAGATTTATATGGGCTGGTCAAAGGAAACAAAAACACTGGACAAAAATGGGCTAAGGTGTGTAAACCCTTTGAGGAAGGTGGGTTAGGCTTGAAGTCCTTCCCCTAAATTATGCACACTAATCTCTAAAAACTTTGGTTCAAATTTAGATCTCTGTCCTCCCTTTGGGCTAAATTTTTATGGGGAAAATATTGCAAGCATCAACACCCCACCCAACTCTCTATGGGTTTGGGGGATTCCCCCATTTGGAAAAAGTTGTTACAGATTAGGGAGGAAGCTGAACAAATGTACGTATGAGAGATTGGTGAGGGTTTGGTAAACATATGGTGGGATAATTGGTGTTTGGAAGGTAGCCTTCTTAATGATTAAAATGTTCCAGCCTCTCCAATGCTTGTGAAGGATCTTTGGGAACATGATAATTGGAATCTTACTCCAATTCTTCCTTTTTGCAGCCCTTCTAAAATCTCCAATATTCTGAAACTTTCTGTAAAACCTGGAGTAAAGGATACAATTGCTATAAAAAGGAACTTAATCTCTTCTCAGCCTCCCCAACTGGTGATGAATTGGGGTCATAAAATCTGGAATAAATTTCTCACTCCCTCCATGTCATTTTTTATATGTATAGTTTTCTTAAAATTGATTCCCACTGATGATATATTGAAATTGAAGGGTCTGAGAGGTCCCTCTAGATGCATTTTCTACCTGTCCAATGAGGAAACAATTACCCACCTCTTCTTTGCCTGCCCCTGGGTACAGGATGTTTGGTCTATTGTGAATGGTAAACTTAATGTCCCAACTATGAATCTGACATGGGAGGTATTTTATAATTGCTGGTAAGATTGGAGGGGAATGAATCTTCAAGACATGCCCAACATTGTGGCTTGGTTTTTTTGGTTGGCTAGAAACCAGTTGAAGTAAGGTAATTCTCATTTAGAACCTATGAAGGTAGGTCTAAATTGTATTGCTTTTATACAAAAATTGATTAAATTTAAAAAGTTTGAAGTTGTGTTGGAGTTGTGCCCACCTTTTAATCCTTCCATTACTAAAGTCTTGAAAATCTGCTGGACTCTTCCAAAGCTTGGATGGACAAAAGTTAACACTGATGGTAGCTATATATCTCAGTCTGCTAGAATTGGTGGTGTCTTCAGGAATCATGAGGGGAGGTGCATCTTGTTTTTTCAATCTCTGGTTAAAGCATTGGATTCCCTTGAAGCTGAATGTCAAGCTATTTTTTGGACCCTCAACTTAGCCAAATCTTGCCATTTCAACCATCTATGGGTTGAATCTGACTCCTTGATGCTTATTAACATTATCAAGGATTATTATGATACCCCATGGAATTTAATCAGCTGGATTTCTGGAATTCATCAATTACTTAAGAATTATTCTATCAAGTTCTCGATTTCTTAAGAATTATTCTATCAAGTTCTCCCAAATCCACACAGAAGGGAATAGACCCTCCAATTGGCTGGCTAGAACGGGTCTCTATAATGAAGAACCTTTGGTGAGCAAAAGGATTCCTCCCCCACTGGATTTCCTATTGTCCAGTGATCTACTACCTCTACCATATATCAGATAACTCCTTTTTGTTGTTT
Source organism: Phalaenopsis hybrid cultivar (assembly GCA_002079205.1). NCBI lineage: Eukaryota > Viridiplantae > Streptophyta > Magnoliopsida > Asparagales > Orchidaceae > Phalaenopsis > Phalaenopsis hybrid cultivar. Next base: position 151,736 of record JXCR01138177.1, read on the forward strand.
CGAGAGGTTGCCTTCTTTTCTATAGGCCCTCTTTCCTTTTCAATTCCTTTTGTATTTGGTTTTCTTTCTTTCATTAATGAATTGGAGCTTGACTCCTTACTTAATATATATATATATATATATATATATATTAAAATATCCTTCCGAAGCGGGCGACGGGATTTTGATTCCGGTGACTGATAGCTTCTTATGGGCAACTCTCCCAACCAAAAACAGCACCGACGATTATCGGGCACTTCCTTTCCTCATTTGACTTTTTTTTTAAAATTATTGCCTTGCAAATTTTTTTTCTTTTATTTTGGTTCTATTTTAGCCCAAAATTATCTTTAATTTCACTAATAATTATTATATCTAGTTGAACAAATTTCATTTAAGGATTTTAAATGTCTAATTTCTCTAAGTTGCAAATCCTCGAACTCCTTAGAATAAATTTCAGAACACTAAAATCCATTCAAACATTAAGATCAATTAAATTATTTGAGATAAAAATTTAAAGGCTCAAAAATCTATAGTTAATTAATTCTATTTAAATTACACCCTTTCAATTATTTAAAGACTTTTTAAGTTTCAAATAGAAATTATTAAAGTGAAGGATTCATGTTTTTAGAAAATCAATTTTTAATCCTTTTTTTAATGAATATTTTTATTTCTAGTGAAGTTTTATATAACGTAATCAAATCACTAGATTTTTTGTTACACGTCACTCCTCTAAAGTATAGTCAATAGCTCAAATATATGAAGCATAAGAGAATAAATACATAAGAGCTAAACTAAATTTCATGGTAATTGATGTGTACAAAATATGTCATGAACGATGCGATCACTTGACCCGGCCCACAAATATGCAAATATTTATGTTCCCGAATATGGCCAAAATCTTTACCTAATTTATATATACCGGCTGGTAAGAAAAAATGTATTATTGTAAAATTTAGATTAATAGTTTTCTCACTAGAAGCACTAAACAATTATACTTATCATTTCAAGTAATACAGAGCTTTCTTTAAAAACCAGGTATCGATGCCATAGGGAAATGAAATGAAGTAAAATTCTAGAATTTCACTTTACAAAACATTTACTTAAGACTGCAGAAAATATTTAAAAGTAGTTTATGCAATGAAAGAAAGTTTACTAATTCCTACAAAAGCAAGTTAAAAGTAAATGTAAATTTTTATAAAATTCAAGATATATATGTATAAAGAGACTTTCTCCTTGCAAATAATTCATAATCAGTGTAGGATTTAAAATGTTTAGAGGTTTAATTGTGGTATTGTGACAAATAGGATTATTTTTATTCTTTACCTCTTTTGGGCATAAAAAACATTGGCTAATCTAAAGTTTGGTGTCGACATGTATAGTAGTGCGGGGTAGGTTCTAATCTCTCACTCCTAGGTTACACATTGTGCCCTCTCTATAGGACCTACTAGTATCCCTTAGTTGCAATCTCTAGATCAAATAGATAAAAGAATCTAGCCTATCACCCGAGAAACATCAATTTTACACCAATCAAATCTTATCTCCCTATCTATTTGCATTCCCCCTCAGAAGATTGATGCATGGTTTGTTGTGTGTTGCTTTTGTAAATATTTTTCAATAGTACAAAACACACATGGCATCAGTAATAATAAATATGCAATTCAATCCCAATAAAAATAACTTTATCTTTTAAAATCTTTAAACTATCAAATCCATAATAATAACGCAAGTATACATATTATTCAAGTAATAAAGGGCTCTAATGGAGTCTTAAGTATCAATTCCACAGGAAGTTAGAAATTTTTATGGCTATAATATAAAACACAAAATACAAACTACAAAACTTAAGTATGAAATTCAAACATAAAGTAATTAAGTGTATGTTAAATAAAATGTAGTTAAAATAATAAAGTTAACTAAACTATTTGTTAAAATTTAAAAGTAAACTTATAAAAACTAACAAAGTTTCTATGACGAAGAGTTAAAACTTAAGAAAGCATCCTTCCCCTTTACAATGAGTATATGGATTGTAAAGAAATTAAAATCATATATATATATATATATATATANTATTCTTAAGTAACTTCTGTTACCTAAGATGTAATTAACTATAGGGGCTTGCCCTTATAGGAAGCTTTTCCCGAACCCAGCATAATACAAACCCTATTTAATTCCTTATATTAAATAGAGGAATTTGTAGGCCAATACATTGGTTTCACAGACCAAACGGATGTCATAACTTTCTTTAGTTTATTTGATCGAGCCTCACGCTCAATTCTTGTGTTTATCCTTTGAGATAGATACAGGATTTGAGATAAAAGCGCTCCTTCATCTAAACTATGAAAATTATGGAGTCAGTTTGACTTCATCTTTTTCAAAACTCAACTCTTTTAACGTCCTTCCGAAGCGGGCAACGAGATTTCAATTTCGATGACCGACAGCTTCTTACGGCAAACCCCACACCAAAAATAGTGCTGACAGTGCTACATATCAAACACCTTGAAAACCATGTTTATACCTTATTTTTAATATAGACTCAGACCTACAACCTCAAAANATATCTCTTGGACCAGATTACCCTTTTTCTGTTGGCATACTTTACCCATTTCCGGCTTGGGGAAGTATAGTCAACTCTTTTGACCTTCAGGATCATCTGTTCAATCATCTTGGGACAGAGTGATTCAGAAGGCTATTAAGGACATTCTGATCTTTATATGGGGTCAGAGCCCCAATAAGTGTGTAGGTGGACTAGTTCCACCTGGGCATTGTATAAAGTGGGTCCCGCACTGGGTCCTAAANTGAAGCGGGCAACGAGATTTCAATTTAGATGACCGACAGCTTCTTACGGGCAAACCCCATACCAAAAATAGTGCCGACAGCTTCTGGCGACTTCGCTGAGGAGCAGTTTCTCTCCATTAAAATCAAGAAAAATTATTTTCATACATCGGTTATGTGTCCATATCCTTCTTNACGTCCTTCGGAAGCGGACAACGGGAGTTCAATCCCGATGACAGCTTCTTACGGGCAAACCCCACACCAAAAATAGTGCCGACAGCTTCTGGCGACTCCGCTGGGGATANCCTTGGGAAAGTACGGTCAACTCTTTTGACCTTCAGGATCATCTGTTCAACCATCTTTGGACAGAGTGATTCATAAGTGATCAACTCTTTTGACCTTCAGGATCATCTGTTCAACCATCTTTGGACAGAGCGATTCAGAAGGCCTATTGAGGACATTCTGATCTTTATATGGGATCGGACCCCCGATAAGTGTATAAGTGGACTAGTTCCACCCGGGCGTTATAAAAAGTGGGTCCCACACTGAGTCCCAAACTTTGCATTTTCGTCTCCTTTCGGGGATGATTTTGTCTTTCTGGATCCCGTACTAGGTCCTAAAATATTTCAATTTTGCAAATTGAACTAATACTACATAAATTTTGANTTAGATAAAAAACTATGTCTGACAGGGGGAGCTAAACTGCACCTACAGAAATGTGTTAGTTTATATCACGATAGCTCCTCCTTAGTACCATATCTTCTAATGGGATTGTTTAATTATGTACACCATAAATCTTGAAAATTTTCTTTCTAAAGGATCAAATATGGAATTTGAAGAATAGTATACTATTTCGAAGAGTAGAAATATTTCCCTAGTGTGGATCCAATCACTTGGATAATGAAAATATTTGTGATTTATGGACTTGTGGAGCTAGAATTTTCCCCTTACCTTACTGATCTAAGATAAGGTTTAATTTATTCTAGGTTATAGTATCTCTATTAACGGGCTCTCTCATAGTTAATTTCATCTCAAGTAATACTATTGAGAACACTCTTTATTAAGGTTATGTCTTACATCTTTCTTAAAGATCAGGAAATATATGTGAGATGGCAGATGTTTGAAGACTTAGATAGAATAATAGGTTTTGAAAAAGTTTGAATTCACTTGAACTAAGAAACTTGTCTCCATTGAGTTAATTTAAATTTAATAAGGTTACTTTGAATTAAAGTTCAATTTATGTTGGTTGTTAAATTTTAAAAAGGGTTTTTAAAATTTTAAAACTTAATTTGATGAAAAAATTTAAGCTTTGTTAAATTGAACTCTTAAAGTAATTAAGTTAGTTTTAATGTCTTTAAAAGTATTTTGAGAATTATCAAAGTTCATTTTTAAAAGTTTAAAGATTTTTTTTACTTATTGAAATTAATTATGATTTATTAAGTTGATTAAGTTCAATTTTAAAGGTGGATTGATAAAGTTATTTAAGATATGTTGAATTTAAGATTGGTTTGAAGCTCTTAAATTTTATTAAAACTTAGTAAAATTCATTTAAATTTATAAATATTTATTAAAGCTTTTTTTAGACTCATTAAGTTTATTAAGGTTGAAGTTTAATTCAATTTGATTTATTAAAGTTTGTCTAAATTCATTAAAATTTATTAAAGTTTGATAGTTTATTATAAAGTTTTTTAGTTAAAGTTGATTAATGTTAATAAATTTTTTATTTAACTTAGGTTGAGTTTTAAAATTTCTTCATCTTTAGAGTTTGCGCTCAACAATTAAAAGTCAGAGTGATAATATAGAGCATAAATTTAAAATTTAATTTTGAGATATAGATTTGAGCTAAATTGGTTTGATTTAAATATATTTGGAGTAGACTTGGGTTTGATTTGAATTGACTTGGAANGAATTTAATCACAAACATCACAAAAAATACAATTTCAACTGAATTAAAACGTCTCTATCGGAAGATCGGGAACCCCTCGGAGGAGGTAACCTACGATTGCTAACGAGGCTTCCCACGGTTTAAATGAAATTATGGTCCTCGGAGGAGGTAACCTACGGTTGCTAACGAGGCTTCCCACGGTCTAAATGAAATTATGGTCCTCGGAGGAGGTAACCTACGGTGAGGCTTCTCACGATTTAAAAAAATTATGGAACTCATTAAGTTGGGTTTGATAAGTTCATTTGGACTAAGTGAATCTCTAAATGGGAAGATCAGGAACCCCTCGGAGGAGGTAACCTACGGTTGCTAACGAGGCTTCCCACGGTCTAAATGAATGGAACTCATTAAGTTGAGTTTAGTAAATTCATTTGGACTAAGTGATTCCAATAGAAAATATTAGTGCCGGGACGACGAAACCGTGGGATCTTGACCGGTGTCACTTTAATAAACTTTAATATGAGGTGCCGGGACGATGGAACCGTGGGATCTTGACCGGTGTCGCTCTAATCAACTTTAATATGCCCTCGGAGGAGGTAACCTACGGTTGCTAACGAGTTTTCCCACGGTCTAAATGAAATTATAGAACTCATTAAGTTGAGTTTAGTAAATTCATTTGGACTAAGTGAATCCAATAGAAAATAGTGGGTGTCGGAACGAGGGTTTAGTAAGTTCATTTGGACTAAGTGAATCCAATAGAAAATAGTGATACCGGAACGAGGGAGCCGTAGGATCCTAACTGGTGTCGCTCTAATCAACTTTAATATGACCTCATAAAATTTAAAGATGCGTTTGATAAGTTCATTTGGACTAAGTGAATCCAATAGAAAATAGTGATGCCGGAACGAGGGATGGTGTCGCTCTAATCAACTTTAACATGCCTCCATAAAATTTAAAGAACTTCAATCATAAGGCCAGAACTCATTAAGTTGAGTTTAGTAAATTCATTTGGACTAAGTGAATCCAATCGAAAATAGTGGTCCTCGGAGGAGGTAACCTACGGTTGCTAACGAGGCTTCCCACGGTCTAAATGAAATTATGGTCCTCGGAGGAGGTAACCTACGGTGAGGCTTCTCACGATTTAAAGAAAATCGGGAACCCCTCGGAGGAGGTAACCTACGGTTGCTAACGAGGCTCCAACTAAAGTAATATGCCTCTATTGGAAAATCGGGAACGCCTTGGAGGAGGTAACCTACGGTTGCTAACAAGGCTTCCCTCTCTATCGGAAGATCGGGAAACCCTCGGAGGAGGTAACCTACGGTTGCTAACGAGGCTTCCCCTATTGGAAGATCGGGAGCCCTCGGAGGAGGTAACCCTACGGTTGCTAACGAGGCTTCCGTGATTCCAATGAAAAATAGTAGTACCGGGACGATGGAACCGTGGGATCTTGACCGGTGTCACTTTAATAAACTTTAATATGCCCATAATAAAATTCAATAGTGGTGCCGGGACGATGGAACCGTGGGATCTTGACCGGTGTCGCTTTAATCAACTTTATATAGTGGTGCCGGGACGATGGAACCGTGGGATCTTGACCGGTGTCGCTTTAATCAACTTTAAGTGCCCATAATAAAATTTAAAGAACTTTAACCATAGGGTCATCTGATTTGACATTATAACCAATCCAATAGAAAATAGTGGTACCGGGATGACGGAACCGTGGGATCTTGACCGGTGTCGCTTTAATCAACTTTAATATGTGCCGGGACGATGGAACCGTGGGATCTTGACCGGTGTCACTTTAATATGCCCATAATAAAATTTAAAGAACTTTAACTATAGGGGCTGGAACGATGGAACCGTGGGATCTTGACCGGTGTCGCTATAATCAACTTCAACTAAGTTAATAAAGGATGATGAAATCGTGGGATCTTGACCGGTGTCGCTTTAATCAACTTTAATATGCCTTTAAGATGATGGAATCTTGGGATCTTGACCGGTGTCGCTTTAATCAACTTTAATATGCCCATAATAGGACGGAACCGTGGGATCTTGACCGGTGTCGCTTTAATCAACTTTAATATGCCCATAATAAAACATGGAACCGTGGGATCTTGACCGGTGTCGCTCTAATCAACTTTAATATGCCCATAATAAAATTGGAACCGTGGGATCTTGACCGGTGTCACTTTAATCAACTTTAATATGCCCATAATAAAATTTGACGATCGAACCGTGGGATCTTGACCGGTGTCGCTTTAATCAACTTTAATATGCCCATAATAAAATTTAAAGAACTTTAACCATAGGGTCACCTGATTTGATATTATAACCAAATGACCTAGAAAACTTAAACTCGGAACTTTAATCATAGGGTCACCTGATTTGATATTATAATCAAATGACTTAGAAAACTTAAACTTCGTGGGATCTTGACCGGTGTCACTTTAATCAACTTTAATATGCCCATAATAAAATTTAAAAAGAACTTCGGGATCTTGACCGGTGTCGCTTTAATCAACTTTAATATGCCCATAATAAAATTAAAAGAACTTAGATCTTGACCGATGTCGCTTTAATCAACTTTAATATGCCCATAATAAAATTTAAAGAACTTTTAATCAACTTTAATATGCCCATAATAAAATTTTAAAGAAACTTTAAACTATAAGGCCACCTGATTTGATATAATGACCAAATGACCTAGAAAACTTAATATCTTGACCGGTGTCGCTTTAATCAACTTTAATATGCCCATAATAAAATTTAAAGAACTTTAACTATAGGGTCATCTGATTTGACATTATATCCAAATGACCTAGAAAAATTGAACTCTGCTACAACGAGTAGATGTCATCTGATTTGACATTATAACCAAATGACCTAGAAAACTTGAACTCTGCTACAACATGGTGATCACTTGATTTGACATTATAACCAAATGACCTAGAAAAACTTGAATTCTGCTACAACGAAGAGCTTAACCTGATTTGACAGTATAACCAAATGACCTAGAAAACTTGAACTCTGCTACAACGAGGAGCTTGGAGCTTACATGGTGGGCAGCCCAACCATCTTCAACAGCAAGAGGATCTACACTAATACATCATAACAAAGCCATAGGAATTTGAGGTTATTTGCCTAATGCAACATAAATCCTCAAACATATTTTTAGGCATTTGTACAATCCTGTTGTACAATCTAAGCNCCACTTGACCTTAGGATTGGCCCTGGGTGTTGGTTTGGAGCTCAGGTATACAATACCCTCACCATACCCTCACAATACCCTGGCTAAGACCAATACATAAGAACCTAAAATGGGGATTTCATTGATCCATGGTTCATTTAGAGTGGATATCTATCCAATTCTACTTGAAATGCTCATCTTTGGTTTTTTGCCCCAGACACCCCAAGTTACCTAACTGCCCTTGGGACCCCAATTTTGGCTAAATGACCAAATCACATCAATTGGACTTATAATCATGCCAATTGGCCCAAAGAAATGTTGTATTTGCTTCATAGCAATATTTTACATCAAATTTGAACCAATCCCCCTTCACACTTCTTAGTTTGATATCTTTGAAATGTCCTTACCATTCGAACTCCTTGAAGGTAATTTTTCTTGATTTTTATCAAGAGTATTCTTAGGTAACTTTAGTTATCTAAGATGTAATTAATTATAGCGGGTTGCCTTTATAGGAAGCTTTTCTCGAACCCAGCATAATATAAACCCTATTTAATTCTTTATATTAAATAGGGGAACTTATCGGCCAATACATTGGTTTCGCAGACCAAAACGGATGTCATAACTTTCTTTAGTTTATTTAATCGAGCCTCACCCTCAATTGTTGTGTTCATCCTTCAAGATAGATACAAGATTTGAGGTAAACCGCTCTTTCATCTTAACTATGAAAATTATGGGGTCAGTTTGACTTCATCTTTTTCAAAACTAAAATTTAAAAAAAAAAACGTCCTTCCGAAGCGGGCAACGGGATTTCAATTCCGATGACCGACGACTTCTTACGGGCAA
>JXCR01138177.1:160760-172542 GCA_002079205.1 Phalaenopsis hybrid cultivar
TTTTCCCGAACCCAGCATAATATAAACCCTATTTAATTCCTTATATTAAATAGGGGAACTTGTCGGCCAATACATTGGTTTCGCAGACCAAACGGATGTCATAACTTTCTTTAGTTTATTTGATCAAGCTTTACCCTCAATTCTTGTGTTCATCCTTCAGTATAGATACAGGATTTGAGGTAAAGTGCTTTTTCATATGAACTATGAAAATTATGGGGTCAGTTTGACTTCATCTTTTTCAAAACTAAATTTTTTAAAACGTCCCTGAAGCGGGCAACGGGATTTCAATCCCGATGACCGACAGCTTCTTACGGACAAACCCCACACCAAAAATAGTGTCGACAGCTTCTGGCGACTCCGTTGGGAATCAGTTTCTCTCTCCATTTAAGTCAAGAAAAATATATCTTCATACATCGGTAATGTGTCCATGTTCCTCTTGGACCAGATTACCCTTCTTATGTTGGCATACTTTACCCATTTCTGGCTTGGGAAAGTATGGTCAACTCTTTTGACCTTCAAGATTATCTGTTCAACCATCTCGGGACAGAGTAATTCAGAAGGCCATTAAGGACATTTTGATCTTTATATGGGGTCGGACCCCCAATAAGTGTGTAGATGGACTAGTTCCACCTGGGCGTTGCGTAAAGTGGGTCCCGCACTGGGTCCTAATTTTGCAAATTAAACTAATACTACATAAATTTTGAAAATTTTTGAAATTTTTATTAACCTGGTCTTTAGACCTCCTTTTGTTAGTTTTAGTGTTTGCGCTAAAACTACAACACTTTGGCCATATAACTAACCCCAGCACTTTCTTTTGTAAAGATTCTGGAATGACCCCCCCAACGCTAAAATTCACTGGCAACCTGCCAACAAGCTGCGAGGCCCGTAATGTTGCTACTACCATCAAGTTTGGAATAGGATTTGAAGAACTCGAGGTTACCCTTGGGAAGGCTCCTTTTGTTGTTATGAAAGTTGCTGCTCCAGAAGTACAAGAGCCAGCTGCTGAATTTAACTTGAATTCCCTTGATGACTTTCCTGTTGATAAGAAAATGAAGACCTCTGTTAATGTCACCATAACACCAACAAAGACAGTTGTCCCCGCTGCTAAGGGAAAAGAAATCATGATAATAGAAAATCCGAATGAAGAGTTAGATGCCTTACCTTCAACTTTCGAAATTGGATCAAGTTCGAAGACTATACCATTGACTCGGTCTCAGAGAAGAAACCGCAATAGGAAAGCCCGAAAAGCAACTAAAATTTAGATCCCTGAGAAAATACCTACNGATTTCAAAGAAATGGTTGAACAAGTTCGTGACACCTTAGTACAATCCAAAAGAGGTGCATTAATTTTAAAGGGTAGACCCTACCCAGATGAATTCGACACCGTACCCTTTCCTAAGGGTTTTGTGCGTCCGAACTTCAGAATATTCGATGGGACCAGAAATCCCAGACAATATCTAGCACATTTCAGAGCTAATTGTGGTATCACAAGAAGTAATGAAGCCTTGCTTTGCCAATAATTTGTCACCAGTTTAGCAGGAGTCGCCTTTGATTGGTATGCTGATTTGCCAAACGACTCAGTTAAAAATACCGGCTTGCAGGAGTTGCCTTTGACTGGTATGTTGATTTGCCCAACGATTTGGTCAAAACATTTATAGAATTGGAATTTGCCCAACAATTCGGTCAAAACATTTACAGAATTGGAACAGTTATTTGTTAAAGATTCACCGGCGCAGAACGTCATGTTTCTATTGTACAACTCATGATGTAAAAACAAAAATCTGGAGAAACTTTGGTAGATTACATTTTGAGGTGGAGAAACCTCAGCATGAAATGTGAACCACAACTACAGAACATCATGCAATTGAGATTCTACTCAGAAGCATGCATGGACCAGTAGCTTTCATGCTCAAGGGACTCATCATCAAAACCTTCGAAAAGCTACTAAAGAAAGCTAGTAGTCTTCAAGAAGAAATTAAACATATGGATTCTAGTGAAAAGACAAAAGTAACCAAGGCCTTTGAAAAGAAATCTGGGACAGTTGCAACAGTCGATAAAGGGAAGCAACCAATGAAGATATATGCAGAAAATCCTCGTTCGCCTTCATCTCAACAAACTCAGAAACAGACTAGCCAGTCTAGTCAACAACCATTTCAAGGAGAGCCGTCTCAAAGAAGAAAGGTATCCTTCGCAGAAAGACGGGCGATAGTATACTCTTTCAAAAATGAAGTTTTTTCCAAAATGTTCAAGAGTCTGATAAAAAATCCAGAATTCAGACTTCCAGAACCAAAGAAGCCTGAAGAAGTTAATAAGAAAAACGAGTCAAATTACTGTCCGTATCACAGAATGTTGGGGCATACAATTGAAGAATGTTTTATTTTCAAGGATTGGCTTGAGAAGAACATTAAAGAAGCATACAATTGAAGAATGTTTTGTTTTCAAGGATTGGCTTGAGAAGAACATTAAAGAAGGGAATAATATCTGTATTCCGAAAGAATATTTAAAAGAACCTGAAAAAGGTTCGGTAAATGTGATTTCGGATGAGCCTACCCGAAAGATTATTTAAAAGAGCCTAAAAAAGGTTTGATAAATGTGATTTTGGCTGAGCCAATCTCCCAACTTGATCCATACACTAAAAAGGACGGATAGAGTTCAACTTGGAACAAGCTCAAGAAAGTCTTAGATCATATACAAGAATCATCGAAGAAGACGGATGGAGTTCAACTTGGAACAAGCTCAAGAAAGTTTTGGATCATATACAGGAATCATCAGAAGGATCTCCTTCATCTACCAAAGATTGATGGGATACAGCATGGAGCAAATCCTCCAAGAAAGTGATAAAACAGATTCATTACCAAAGATGGATGGGATACAGCATGGAGCAAATCCTCCAAGAAAGTGACAAAACAGATTCAGACCGGATGGGATACAACATGGTGCAAATCCTCCAAGAAAGTGATAAAACAAATCCAGAATGCCTCCAGACCGACTACATATCAGAGTAATGATAAAACAAATCCAGAACGATTCCAGACAGACTACATATCAGAATCTTCAGTCCGTCAGATCAAAGACGGAAACTTCGTCACAAGAACCATCATCATCAAAATCAAAGAAGATAAAGAAAAAGAAGAATTTTGTTGATAGCACTAGGGGTAGGATAGGGGCTGCCTCTACTAGATATGTTGTCTCGGATTCGAAAAAGAAAATCCTCGAACCCTTGACTTTGTATTATTATCTTTTTGTCCCTCCGGGACCTGATGAATGTAATAATGATAATGTTGGCTACGTTTTTACTGTTTCTGGTCATAACGTAAATAATCAACCTAATATCAATCTCGATCCTCAAAATGATCCTCAAATCATACTTGAGTCTAATACGTCAATACTAAAGAAGACTTTGACGATGCTGCTTACGACAGTACCGGAAGTGAGGAACCAATCCTTAAGTGCCATGGCATGCCGTTAATAATCAACTTGGAACTTTCCGATAAAGAAGATACATTGGAAGATTCAACAACAACATCTCAAGANTAAAATTAATCCGTTGCAATATTTAATAACATGACCAAAACTCTTCGGATGTCTAGCAAGATGGTCGATGATATTATTGCAATTCGACATAACTTTTGTTCCCCTGCGTGCTATCAAGGGACAGATACTAGCAGACTTTCTTGTTGCGCACCCGTTACCAGCTGGGTCCCCACTCAATGACGAGTTACAAGACGAACAAATTCTACAAACAGATTCTTCCAGTGCACAACACTGGGAGATGTACTTCGACGGTGCTTCTTCAGCCAGAAAAGACAAAGGCTCGGGCACAATCATACCAGGCAAAGCAGGAGTTGGTCTGATTTTCATCACTCCAGACAAGAGTATGCTGAGATTCTCGTATCACCTGATAGAGCCTTGCACCAATAATGAAGCAGAATACGAAGCTTTAATTACAGGATTAGAGTTGGCAATCTTAATGGATATAAAAGATATTACCATCGAAGCTTTGATTACAGGATTAGAATTGGCAATCTTAATGGACATAAAAGATATTACCATATAATGAATCCCAACTCATCATTCAACAGATTGCTGGACAATACAGAATTTTGAAGCCCAAACTGTCAATTACAGGATTAGAGTTGGCAATCTTAATGGACATAAAAGATATTACCATCGAAGCTTTGATTACAGGATTAGAATTGGCAATCTTAATGGACATAAAAGATATTACCATATAATGAATCCCAACCATCATTCAATAAATTGCTGGACAATACATAATTTTGAAGCCCAGACTGTCAGAATATTACCAGTACACGTTGAAACTGATGGAGCAGATTCCCAACGTGACTTTCTATCAGATTCCTCGGGTAGATAATGCGCATGCCGACGCTCTAACAAAACTCGCTAAAGAATTGGCATGTCCCCCGGAGGATTTCATAGAAATCACAGTACAGGGCAGACAAGTTCTATCTAAGATCGACATGGAAACCCTACATAAACTCGGAAAAGAAGAAGACACAATAAATGCAATTTTAAATATCAATGAAGACTGACGGAAGCCATTGATGGAATATTTGCATACTGGAAAGCTGCCAGAGGATAAGTNGCAATCTGGAGTAACCTTCATAGATGAAGATTTGCTACTCGGTACAACCGACCAAAACATACCACTCTATATCTCCGTCAACATCGGCAGATTTGTGCTGTCCAGAGTTTTAGTGGATCCTGGAGCATCCCTTAACTTGATAAGTCTACAAACACTAGCTTATCTGGACATCGAAGCCCAAGAGCTTACAACAGACAAAATGATATTAAGAGGGTTCAACCAAAAAGGAGAAAGAGCCTTGGATCAATTTCATTACTTATGATGGTTGGAGAACTAGCAACAACTGCAAAATTTCATATCATCGACGCCGAGACCTTTTTCAACGCTCTACTTGGTCGACCTTGGATTCAGGAAAACAACATGGCTCCATCGTCTCTACACAGATGCATCAAATACTGCAAAGAAAAACAAGAATATTGCATTAAAGGAGATCTACATCCATTTTCATGCAAAGAAAAACAAGAATATTGCATTAAAGGAGATCTACAGCCATTTTCAGTACATGAGGTCTGCAAAGAAAAGCAAGAATATTGCATTAAAGGAGATCTACAGCCATTTTCGGTACATGAGGTTGATATTCATGACAAAGAAAAATAAGAATATTGCATTAAAGGAGATCTATAGCCATTTTCAGTACATGAGGTTGATATTCATGAAGATGATGAAAGGAGATTTACAACCATTTTCAGTACATGAGGTTGATATTCATGAAGATGCTGTTTATTACACAACCATTTTCAGTACATGAGGTTGATATTCACGAAGATGCTGTTTATTATACACCTCCAAAAAAGCTGTCTTCTCCCGAGAAATTACAACAAATAAAAATTTAGAAAAAGAACAAGAAGGAGACAATTCAACTATGATGGTGAAGGTTTTTTTAGTTCACGCACTTGAGATCGAGGTCGGGGGCGTGGACGAAGAAGAGCCAATACAATTGTTGAAAGGACTAAGCTGATCATCAACATCGGTGATGAAGACAGTTTCAAAGACAAAATAATGATGACAAAACAAAAAAAACCTCAGTACAGGATCTCCTTAGAAGATGATGAGAAAAGNGTTAGAATCTCCTTATAAGATGATGAGAAAAGCGAATATGAGACGATGTATCGGATAAACCACTATGTGAACACCTTGAACCTCACTCCGATCTTTCCTCAAAAGGTTGAGCTTTAGAGGTTAAGAAAGTCCCTTGTGCTGGTTTAAAACCGAACAAATTTTACTGTGCTTCTACTCCTGTAAACTCTGAAAAATCATGTAAATTTGGAGGATCCTAATGAATTAATGGAATTACCNAAAAGCGAATATGAAACGATGTACGATCAGATAAACCACTATGTGAACAACTGGAACCTCACTCCGATACTTCCTCAAAAGGTTGAGAGTTTAGAGGTTAAGAAAGTACCTTGTGCTGGTTCAAAGCCGATCAAGTTTTACTGTGCTTCTACTCCTGTAAACTCTGAAAAGAGTTTAGAGGTTAAGGAAGTCGCTTGTGCTGGTTCAAAGCCGATCAAGTTTTACTGTGCTTCTACTCCTGTAAACTCTGAAAATTATGTAAATATGGAGAATCCTAATGAATTAATGGAGTTGCCTTTTGGTTATTTCTCGCCTTATGTGCAAAAGTTAATTCAACANAACAACATGATTCCATCGTCTCTACACCAATGCATCAAATACTGCAAAGAAAAATATGAATATTGCATTAAAAGAGATTTACAGCCATTTTCAGTACATGAGGTTGGTATTCATGAAGATGTTGCTTATTATACACTTCCAAAGATAACTGTCTTCTCCCGAGAAGTTACAATAAATAAAAATTCAGAAAAAGAACAAAAAAGAGACCATTCAACTACCTCCTTACAACATGATGGTGAAGGTTCTTTTAGTTCACGCACTTGAGATCGAGGACGGGGACGTGGACGAAGAAGAGCCAATACAATTGTTGAAAGGACTAAGCTGATCATCAACATCGGTGATGAAGACAGTTCCAAAGACAAAATAATGATGAAAAAACGAAAGAAACCTCAGTACAGGATCTCCTTAGAAAATGATGAGAAAAGCAAATATGAGACGATGTACGATCGGATAAACCACTGTGTGAACATCTTGAACCTCAGTCCAATCCTTCCTCAAAAGGTTGAGAGTTTAGAGGTTAAGGAAGTCCCTTGTGCTGGTTCAAAGCNNNTACAAAATCTCCTTAAAAGATGATGAGAAAAGCAAATATGAGACGTTGTACGATCGGATAAACCACTATGTGAACACCTTGAACCTCACTCCGATCTTTCCTCAAAACATTGAGAGTTTAGAGGTTAAGGAAGTCCCTTATGCTGGTTCAAAGCCAATCAGATTTTACTGTGCTTTCACTCCTATAAATTCTGAAAATCATGTAAATTTGGATGATCCTAATGAATTAATGGAATTACCTTTTGGTTATNAACAATTGTTGAAAGGACTAAGTTGATCATCAATATTGATGATGAAGACAGTTCCAAAAAGATGAAAGAATGATGACAAAACAGAAGAAACCTCAGTACAAAATCTCCTTAGAAGATGACGATAAAAGATGACAAAACAGAAGAAACCTCAGTACAGGATCTCAAAAACGAAATAATAATGACAAAACAGAAGAAACCTCAGTACAGGATCTCCTTAGAAGATGGATGAAAGAATGATGACAAAACAGAAGAAACCTCAGTACAAAATCTCCTTAGAAGATGACGATAAAATAATGATGACAAAACAGAAGAAACCTCAGTACAGAATCTCCTTAGAAGATCGAGAAAATGAATATGAGACGATGTATGATCGGATAAACCACTATGTGAACACCTTGAACCTTGAAAAAAGTGAATATGAGACGATGTATGATCGGATAAATCACTATGTGAACACCTTGAACCTCACAATCTTTCCTCATGAATATGAGACGATGTATGATCGGATAAACCACTATGTGAACACCTTGAACCTTGAAAAAAGTGAATATGAGACGATGTATGATCGGATAAATCACTATGTGAACACCTTGAACCTCACTCTTTCCTCAAAAGGTTGAGATTTTAGAGGTTAAGGAAGTCCCTTATGCTGGTTCAAAGCCGAGCNATGATGATAAACCAGAAGAAACCTCAGTACAGGATCTCTTTAGAAGATGATGAGAAAAGTGAATATGATACGATGTACGATCAGATAAACCATTATGTGAACACCTTGAACCTCACTCCGATCTTCCCTCAAAAGGTTGAGAGTTTAGAGGTTAANCATACACCTCCAAATAAAACTGTCTTCTCCCGAGAAGTTATAACAAATAAAAAGTCAGAAAAACAACAAAAAGGAAATTATTCAACTACCTCCTTACAACATAATGATAAAGGTTCTTTTAGTTCACACACTCGAGATCGAAGCCGGGGATGTGGACAAAGAGGAGCCGATACAATTGTTGAAAGGACTAAGTTGATCATCAATATTGGTGATGNTGAAGACAAAATAATGATGACAAAACTAAAGAAATCTCAGTACAGGATCTCCTTAGAAGAGGATGAGAAAAGCGAAGATGAGACGATGTATGATCGGAAAAACCACTATGTGAACACCTTGAACCTCACTCTGATCCTTGCTCAAAAGGTTGAGGGTTTAGAGGTTAAGGAAGTCCCTTGTGCTGGTTCAAAGCCGATCAAGTTTTACTNAATGTGAGACGATGTACGATCGGATAAACCACTATGTGAACACCTTGAGCCTCACTCCGATCTTCCCTCAAAAGGTTGAGAGTTTAGAGGTTAAGGAAGTCCCTTATGTTGGTTNGAGAAAAATAAATACGAGACGATGTACTATTGGATAAACCACTATGTGAACACCTTAAACCTCACTCTGATCCTTTCGCAAAAGGTTGAGAGTTTAGAGGTTAAGGAAGTCCCTTGTGTTGGTTCAAAGCGATTTTACTGTACTTCTACTCCTATGAACTCTGAAAATTATGTAAATTTGGAGAATTCTGATGAATTAATGGAATTGCCTTTTGGTTATTTCTCGCCTTATGTGCAAAAGTNTCATTTTCAGTACATAAGGTTGGTATTCATGAAGATGCTGTTTATTATACACCTCTAAAGAAAACTGTCTTTTCCCGAGAAGCTATAACAAATAAAAATTTAGAAAAAGAAAAAAAAGAAAACTATTTAACTACCTCCTTACAAAATAATGATGAAGGTTCTTTTAGTTCACACACTCGAGATCGAGGCCGGGGATGTGGACGAAGAAGAACTGATACAACTGTTGAAAGGACTAAGCTGATCATCAACATCAGTGATGAAGACAGTTCCAAAGACGAAATAATGATGACAAAACAGAAGAAACCTCAGTACATGATCTCTTTAGAATATGATGAGAAAAATGAATACGAGACAATGTACGATCGAATAAACCACTATGTGAACACCTTAAACCTCACTCTGATCCTTTCTCAAAAGATTGAGAGTTTAGAGGTTAAGGAAGTCCCTTGTGCTGNGATAAACCGCTATGTGAACACCTTGAACCTCACTCTGATCCTTCCTCAAAAGGTTGAGAGTTTAGAGGTTAAGGGAGGTCCCTTATGTTGGTTCAAAGCCGATCAAGTTTTATTGTGCTTCTACTTTTGTAAATTCTGAAAATCATGTAAAACACATTGAACCTCACTCCGATCTTTCCTCAAAAGATTGAGAGTTTAGAGGTTAAGGAAGTCCCCTGTACTGGTTCAAAGTCGATCAAGTTTTACTGTGCTTCTACTCCTGTAAAGTCTGAAAATCATGTAAATTTGGATGATCNTGAAAGGACTAAGTGGATCATCAATATTGGTGATGAAGACAGTTCCAAAGACGAAATAATGATGACAAAATAGAAGAAACCTCAGCACAGAATCTCCTTAGAAGATGATGAGAAAATCGAATATGAGACGATGAACGATCGGATAAACCACTATGTTAACACCTTGAACCTCACTCCAATCTTTCCTCAAAAGGTTGAGAGTTTAGNAAAAATAAAACAAAACCTCAGTACAGGATCTCTTTAGAAGATGATGAGAAAAGAAAATATTAGACGATGTATGATCGGATAAACCATTATGTGAACACCTTGAACCTCACTCCAATCCTTCCTCAAAAGATTGAGAGTTTAGAGGTTAAGGAAGTCTTTCGTGTTGTTTCAAAGCCGATCAAGTTTTACTGTGCTTCTACTCCTGTAAACTCTAAAAATCATGTAAATTTGGATGATCCNTCAATATAATTGTTGAAAGAACTAAGCAGATCATCAACATCGGTGATGAAGACAGTTCTGAAGATGAAATAATAATGACAAATCAAAAGAAACCTCAGTACAGGATCTCCTTAGAAGATGATGAGAAAAGTGAATATGAAACGATGTACAATCGGATAAACCACTATGTGAACACCTTGAACCTCACTCCGATCCTTCCTCAAAAGGTTGAGAGTTTAGAGGTTAAGGAAGTCCCTTGTGCTGGTTCAAAGCCGATCAAGTTTTACTGCGCTTATACTCCTATAAACTCTGAAAATCATGTAAATTTGGATGATCCTAATGAATTAATGGAATTACCTTTTAGTTTTTCTGGCCTTATGTGCAAAAGGGATCCTGATGAGTTAATGGAATTGCCTTTTGGTTAACCTCTGAAAATCATGTAAATATGGAGGATCCTGATGAATTAATGGAATTGCCTTTTGGTTATTTTGAAAATCATGTAAATTTGGATGATCCTAATGAATTAATGGAATTACCTTTTTTTGTAAATTCTGAAAATCATGTAACATGGAGGATCCTAATGAATTAATGGAATTACCTTTTGGTTATTTCTCGCCTTATGTGCAAAAGCATAATGGAATTACCTTTTGGTTATTTCTCGCCTTATGTGCAAAAGTTAATTCAACAAGGACATCATTTTGGTTATTTCTCGCCTTATGTGCGAAAGTTAATTCAACAGGGAAATTTACCTAAGCAAATTTTCAAAAGCACTTGAAAATCATGTAAATTTGGATGATCCTAATGAATTAATGGAATTACCTTTTAGTTTTTCTTGGAGTTTAGAGGTTAAGGAAGTCGCTTGTGCTGGTTCAAAGCCGATCAAGTTTTACTGTGCTTCTACTCCTGTAAACTCTGAAAATTTAAATTTGGATGATCCTAATGAATTAATGGAATTACCTTTTGGTTATTTCTCGCCTTATGTACATAAGGAAGTCCCTTATGCTGGTTCAAAGCCGATCAAGTGTACTTCTACTCCTGCAAACTCTGAAAATCATGTAAATATGGAGAATCCTGATGGATTAATGGAATTGACTTTTGGTTATTTCTCGCCTTATGTGCAAAAGTTAATTCAACAGGGAAAATGACTTAATGGAATTACCTTTTGGTTATTTCTCGCCTTATGTGCAAAAGTTAATTCAACTTACCTAAGAAAATGTCAAAAGAAAAACTACAATTTTTTGAGAAATTATGGAATGCTAAAAATCGTACTCCAAAATTGAAAGAGGGTCTCGGATTTNGGTTAGGGTTCTTTTAGTTCACGCACTCGAGATCGAGGACGGGGACGTGGACGAAGAAGAGCCGATACAATTGTTGAAAGGACTAAGCTGATCATCAACATTGGTGATGAAGACAGTTCCAAAGACAAAATAATGATGACAAAACAGAAGAAACCTCAGTACAGGATCTCTTTAGAAGATGATAAGAAAAGCGAATATGAGACAATGTACGATCGGATAAACCACAATGTGAACACCTTGAACCTCACTCCGATCCTTCCGCAAAAGGTTGAGAGTTTAGAGGTTAAGGAAGTCCCTTNATGTTGAAAAGATTAAGCAGATCATCAACATCATTGATGAAGACAGTTCCGAAGATGAAATAATAATGACAAAATAAAGGAAACCTCAGTACAGGATCTCCTTAGAAGGTGATGAGAAAAGCAAATATGAGACGATGTTCGATCGGATAAACCACTATGTGAACACCTTGAACCTCACTCTGATCCTTCCTCAGAAGGTTGAGAGTTTAGAGGTTAAGGAAGTCCCTTGTGCTGGTTCAAGGCCGATCAAGTTTTACTGTGCTTCTACTCCTGTAAACTCTGAAAATCATGTAAATTTGGATGTCTGATGAATTAATGGAATTGCCTTTTGGTTATTTCTCGCCTTATGTGCAAAAGTTAAT
>JXCR01138177.1:202233-221173 GCA_002079205.1 Phalaenopsis hybrid cultivar
TGAGCCTTTCTCGGCATTAGTTAAAAAGGACGCCAAATTTATTTGGGAAGAAAAATGCAAGCAGACATATTTAATGACACCTCCTGTTTTGGCAGCCCCTATCCCAGGGAACCTTGATACTTATACTGTGGCTTGACGTTAAACAATATTTAATGACACTTCCTGTTTTGGCAGCCCCTATCCCAGGGAGACCTTTGATACTTTATACCGCGGCTTTAGATTACTCGGTTGGAGCTTTATTAGCCCAAGTTAACAATGAGGGCAAAGAAAATGCATTACATTACTTGAGTCGTCGTCTAATACCAACGGAGATAAGGTATCCACCAATTGAGAAGCATTGTCTAGCTTTAATTTTTGCAGACGGAAATAAGATATCCACCAATTGAGAAACATTGTCTAGCTTTAATTTTTGCAGTCCAAATCTAATACTGACGGAGATAAGGTATCCACCAATTGAGAAGCATTGTCTAGCTTTAATTTTTGCTCTAATACCGATGGAAATAAGATATTCACCAATTGAGAAGCATTGTCTAGCTTTAATTTTTGCAGTACAAAAGCTTAATAAGATATCCACCAATTGAGAAGCATTGTCTAGCTTTAATTTTTGCAATCCAGAAGCTCAGACATTACATGCTTTCTCACAAGGTGACTTTGATTTCAAAAATTAACCCGTTACAATATTGGAAATAAGATATCCACCAATTGAGAAGCATTGTCTAGCTTTAATTTTTGCAGTCCAGAAGCTGATAAGATATCCACCAATTGAGAAGCATTGTCTAGCTTTAATTTTTGCAGTCCAAAAGCTCAGACATTGCATGCTTTCTCATAAGGTAACTCTAATTTCGAAAATTAATCCGTTGCAATATTTAATTTACATGCTTCCGATTGAGAAGCATTGTCTAGCTTTAATTTTTGCAGCCCAGAAGCTTAGGCATTACATGCTTTCTCAATAAGTGACTTTGATTTCAAGAATTAATCCGTTGCAATACTTAATGACACGACCAACACTCTCTGTGAACACTGATTTCAAGAATTAATCCGTTGCAATATTTAATGACGCGACCAACACTCTCCGGACGTCTCTAATATCGAGAATTAATCCGTTATAAAATTTAATGACACGACCAACACTCTTTGGACGTTTGGCAAGATGGTCAATGATATTATTGCAATTNGTGAGTAATTTGCATGAAACTTATCCTTTTTTTTAAAAAAAAATATTTACCTAAGGGATAAATATCAAGCCTAACCATGGGTTAATGGCTGGCTTCAAACTCAACCCTAGAGTCTAAGGTGAGTCATGCTAAGGCTCATTTGACCATACCAAGCTTAATTGATTTGGATTTGACCATATGTCCAAAAAGGTGCACATGACCAAATCTTGTGTTTATACTGGGTTAGGCATGTCAGTTGGCCCAATTAACTATGGTATTTGGTGTAGGAGACCATGAGGAACAACTTTCATGAAGGGTGAAAGTCATTTTGAGGTAAATTGGTTAACCAATTTGGTGGATTTTTTATTTTTGACCCATTTTAAGCATGTTGGGCTAAGTTTGGGTCAAACTTGGGATAGCCATGGGCTAAGTCCAAATTGATTGTTGTATTTGGTGTAAAACATCATGATGAACAACTTTAATGAAGGATGAAAGTCATTTTGAAGTTGATTTGATAGTCAATTTGAATGAGTTTTGATGGGTTTGGATTTAGACCTAAATTAAGCCTCTAAGGGCCAAATTTGGGGTTTTGCTCAAAGATGGTCAAATTGACCAAATTAGACCATGGTGTAGTTGGACAAAATTCAATTGGCAATATTTTGGATTAATTGCGATTTTTTAAGAATTTTTGGAATTTTTGGATTTTTGGGCCATGGAGGGGCATTTTGGTAATTTGGCCATTTTTTTGGAAATTTTTGTCAGTTTTGACAAATTTGGATATATTCAAAGTGTTTGGAATGATTTTTGATTATTTTTGGGTATTTTGGAAAAATTTGAGAATTTTGGCCAAATTTGGGTCCTAATGGCAGTTAGGTAATTTGGAGGTGCCTAGGGGCAAAAGGCCAAGTTGGGCATTTCAAGTGCAATTTGGGTAAAGAACCGATTTTGAATGAGTCATGGACCAATGAAATCTCCATTTTGGGTCCCCAGAGTATTGTGAGGGTTTTGTGAGGGTATTGTGGGATCTTAGAAATCTCCATTTTGGGTCCCCATGTATTGGTCTTAGCCAGAGTATGGTGAGGGTATGGTGACGGTATTGTGTACCTTAGCTCCAAATTAACACCCAGGGTCAATCCTAAGGTCAAGTAGCCCTATAGAAACTCTCCTTGAGTTCCCTCATAATGATCTTACCTACTAAGTGCTAGAGGTTAGGACCAATATGTGGAACTTCAAATTGAGGAAAGAGAAGAATTTTTGAGTTTTTAATGGTGAGGGTACCTTTTCTAGTTTTCTAAGACTAGTCACTAGGAAAGTCCTATGGCTAGACCTGGGCTACTAAAGAAATTTCTAGACCTCAACCAAAAGTGAGGTCAATAAGCCACCTCAAGCTCCTACTCTACCTCCCACTGCCAAGAGGAGAGTCAATAATATTCCTTGGGAAAACTCTAAAAAATTGTTTCTAGAGCTCCTCCAAGACCTCCTAAGCCCATTTCAACCATCTCCACCACTGTCCTAGCTCAATTTTTTTACTCAAAACCCGGAAAAATGTCGGTCATCCTCCAAAATACCTCAAACTCCAAATTTAACTACTCTTGAGCTTACCTAAAGCAAAAGAGGAAGTTACCCATCAAAATCTCCCTCTATTGAGCACCTTAACCTAGCTTTTGATCAATGTCGCACCCCCATTTCATTGAACTTGTACTTAAAGCTTACATCAAAGGAAACCAACATATCCAGGAGGTTTGTGAGACTCCACTGAAGCTTCCACAAGCATCTGATTGAGGCCTCCCCTCTCATACAAAGGTATAGATCGTTAACCCTAATTATGAGTTTATTTTCACCAATTGTGAGGTGAAGATTGATTTCATAGCATTGTAACCATATGGACGTGTTCATCTCAAGTAGATGAAGGTATAAGAACAAACCGCACTTGATTTGGTTTATTATCAAGCGAGATCGTAAGTCTAGAAGTCGAACGATTCACGACATCTGACCATTGGGGACGATGACTGATACACCTAAAATATATAGCATTTTTAGACACATTTTAATACCTATTTTTGAGATATTGCACTTTAATAGAAGGTATTTGTGTATTTTCCTTTCAAGTACAAGTAAAAAGGTGAAAAAGGATCAAATTTGGAGCAAAAATGTAAAAATTGTGCTAAAGTTTTTTGGCGCCTAAGCTCCAGATATGCGCTTAAGCGCCGGTGAAAGAGAGAAGGCCACGCCTACATGCCAGTGGCCCCATGCTTAAGCGTTAGAGGTAGTTATGTGACGGTTTACTTCATTTTGCCAAATTTTGAAGGGACATTTGAGGCACCTATTGGCTAAATAGGGTGGTTATGACCACTAGAAACAAAAATATGGATAGAAGACTTGTGAAAGGAGGCATCCTTTGGAGAATCCATCGAGCTTGGACACATTTTGAATAATTACCAAGGCACCTCTTGGAGATTTGAAAAAGAAGAATATTGAGACTTTTTGGAGAGACCTGAAAAAGTGGTAAAAAGGGGGAGTTTTAAGAGAAACATTCGGAGAAATTTTCAGGCACCACAAGTTTAGTTTATCCTTTTTTATATTTAGTTTTATTTTGAGAGTCAAGAGTGTTCTAAAAGAGAAGAGATTCAAAGGAACTTTAAGAGTTTGATGGAGGCTTTGAGATAAGTTTTTATCTTTTTTTGAACTACTTTTGGTTTTAATCGAAACTTCTTGATGGTTTGACAATGATTTTTAATTTTAATGTAAAGTGTGGTTTTGTTTTCTCCATGTTTCTGAGTAGTTTTCTTTATCTTTCTCCTTAAAATGATAAGTAATTAAAGTGTTGAATGGAAATTGTGGAGTGAATTAATCTTTAATATTGGAAGAAGTTATGATGATTTAAATCAATGTACTTCATTTACTTCTACATCTAGCCTATCTAGTTGTTAAAATTTTTTATGAGAACATGTAAGAACCGGGCTGGTGTTGTTTCAATCAAAAATTGGAATGAATCACCTGAGGTTGTACGATTGAGAATGTAATTCGTATGATTTAGTTCAAATAAATAAGGAAATAATCTTTGAAGAGTGTAGAGTTAGAAGACATTAAAGTGATAGGTTAAAGCCCCTAACTTGGTTTATTATTTTAGATTCTGATACGATATGTTAGCCCCCAGGTGGAGGGAATCGAGGGAACTCTAGTGTGAGAGCTAGTATCTTCCTTGCCTAGTTGGTCTTCAGAACTATTCAAACTTTAAATTAGCCAAAGTTTTTAATAGCATCTCTAATAAGGGTAAAGAATATTATTGCTCCTATTTGACACAACACAATTTACATACTTCCGCAATAGAATTCCTATACTTTATTACTGATTCATGATAAGGAGAAATATATTTTCATATTCAAAGTTTTTCCTTACATAAACTCAAGTTATCATTAGAAGTTATTGTTGTTTCATCAAAATATCAAAAATACCAAAAAAATTTGAATTTTAATTACTAGAAAAATATCTATAGTTTAAGTAATTGTCTTTCTGAAATAAAAAGTTTGCTTTTCAATAGTGCATATTGCTAATATTCCCTGTGGGTTTGTTATTCACGTCTTAATCAAAAAGTCCTATATTACTTGATAACAATTTGTATACTTGCGTAGTATCCCAATATATATATATATATATATATATATATATATATATATAAATAAAAAGTTAAATTTGTATTTTCTCCATGATCAAGTTTTTAGTTCTGTTACAAAGTAAGGAAACATAAGTGAAAAATATCATCAAAGACATTGTTATACTGTTGCATATAACAGTAACAGGATCAATGACCCACAGACGTTCGATCGCGCTTATATCGGACAAATGGACGAGATCAATCCGGACAAGAAGATGGAACGATATAGCAGGTTGCGTGGCAGCTGAGGTGGCTGGTGGCGTCAAATGGCAGAGCATCGCGTCGAGGCTTTGGAGATGTCGAGAATTGCGTGGCGTCGCGTGGATAAGTAGAAGAATAGGATTTAAATGATTTATTTAAATGCCACAACTTAGAAAAGTCAAAACTTTCCATAGAAAAATTATAAAAATAAAAGAAAAAGTTACATATGCTCAGAGAACAGAGGAGAAAAATGTGGAGCAAAATAAAATTAATTGATGAGTCTCTGATTTTTAATTAATTAAATAGTCTCTACGGTCTTTTTAATTTATTTTGATTAAATACTATCCATCATGGCTTGAAACATTGAGGGTTCATTCCTCATGACAAAGGGGATGTTCTCTAATTTTTCTAAGGTCAAAGAGCATATATGTTCATGTAAACATAATTTTCACATAGAAAAGTATAAGAAAATTTTTTTTAGGTTTCCTGTGGTCAAAGGATCTTAGAAAAAAAATCATCATGATTTGTATAATTTTGTACATTTCTATAGTTATATAAATATTTATATCTTGTTTTAACTTATTTAAATTAAATATTATTCAAAATTTTATAAAATCAATTCCACATTGTGTAGAAAAATCATGTTGACTGACTATACAAATTTGAAATTTATTTGATTAAGTTTAAGCACTAAAGTTGATTTTCTAAGAAAAAATCTATTCTTGTACAAAAATAATTATATTAAATTAAGTACACTTAAGAAAATTATAAATAG
The DNA here is from genome assembly GCA_002079205.1 of Phalaenopsis hybrid cultivar. NCBI lineage: Eukaryota > Viridiplantae > Streptophyta > Magnoliopsida > Asparagales > Orchidaceae > Phalaenopsis > Phalaenopsis hybrid cultivar. The sequence goes on from JXCR01138177.1 coordinate 208,019, forward strand.
TGGTTTTTTGAGTTCCTTGTGATCAGGGGAACTTAGGAAAAATAAAAATTATTTTTGAGAAAATACTTTATTTTTAAGCTATATTTTTCCTAATTTTTCTAAGTTAAATATAAATTTTAGAAGTCTAAAAATATTTTTTCCCTAATTTTCTATTAAAATAATTATAATAATTAAAATATATGTTTAAAAATCTTAGACATTGGTCTAAGTGTTTCTCTAATCTAGGTGGACCTCTAATAACTTTTTCATGACCAAAAAAATCGTACTTTTATTAATTAAATAAATTAATATTGAAAAATCTTGTTTTTGAAGTAAAATAATTATATAAATTAAATAAAAATCTAAAGGACAACATTTTCTTCTATGACATTTTAATTAGCTCATGTTTGAGTTTCCATGGAAATTCCAAGGTCACTTGAGTTTTGTGTGTTAAGTTATGCAATGGAGAGCCCCAGGGACAAAATGATTATTTTGGATCTTTAATGCCTTGATTAAATTTTAGGATTAATCTAAGGGTAAATGGGTAATATTGATAATATTAAACTTTTTGGATGATTGAAACATAAATGGGTTAAAAGGTAGAAACCAATTTGTCACCTTTTCAAGATAAGGGTAAAATTATAATTTTAGTAATTGTCATGATTTGGATGATAATTAGATTAAGATGATCCTAAGATATTGTACTTAAGTTATCTAGATAATAATTCACTAATTTAAGACCCACCAATTGGTGATTAGATACTAAGTTTAATATTAATGAGAATTGAAATCCCGTTTCAATATTCAATTATCTTAAATTTACTTTGAAAAATAAGGTTAAGAAGGACTAATAGTGAACTAGGTTTATAATGTAAGAATTTCCTTAATTGGGATTTGAAAACATGGACTTAATTAATAAACATTTTCAAATACTTTAGGCCCTACTTTAACTTTGGGCATTAAAATCCTTAATGACTTTGGACTTACCCTTTAGGGTACCCATTCATATAACTATCAAATGAGCTGATAAGTAACTATCAAATTTCTCTCATTTTTTAGATAATTAAAATGTCAAGGTTCACTGAGTAATGAGATAATTTTAATTCAACCTCAGAATGATGAATATAACAATATGATAAGTTCAAAATGAACTCAAAATGTTTCAAGAGATCTTTAAAGCAGTACATGGTCATTTCCCGAATACTTTGGAATCTCTTGGATAAATTGAAGGAAAAATTAAAATTGTTATATTTTTGTTCTAGGAAATAATCCACTAAGATCTTTTGGGACTCACTGAGCCATGGTCTGAGGGTTCGTTTGTTATACCTTCATCTACTCTTGCAAATTATTTAAATTTCTATAAAATTATATACACGTTGTAAAAGCTAATCAATTTGTGTGAATGTCAATCCAAAACAAATTATTAAGAGAAATCTGAAATGAAAGAGTGGAAACACGAATAAAAAGAGGAATTAGATCTATTTGAAGATTTTTACAAGGAAGATTCAAATTATATTCGAGAAAGTCTTAAAAGTTTTGGACACGACAGGAAAAGATAATTTTTTCGTCCATCGATCGAAAAACCTGTTGAGCTTGAGTGGAACTTACTTCCTAAACATTTAAAGTATGCCTTTTTAGGTGATTATTCATCATTACCTGTAATAATTTTGTCAAAATTAACTACAGAAGAAGAAATGAGTTTAAAGGAAACTTTGAAGAGTTATAAGAAGGCCTTTGGATGGATAATTGCTGATATAAAAGGAATCAGTCCTTCAATTTGTATGCATAAAATTCATATGAAAGAGAACCACAAACCCATGGTTGATCCTTAAAGGATATTAAATCCTATTATGAAAGAAGTTATTAAGAAAGAGATTTTAAATTGGTTAGATGCTAGAATTATCTACCCTTTTTTAGATAGTGAATGAGCTAGTCTAATTCACTACGTTCCTAAGAAAGGAGGTGTGATTGTGACTATGAATGAGCATAATGAGTTAATACCAACAAGATAAGTCACTGGCTAGTGAATATGCATTAATTATAGAAATTTAAATCTCGCCACTCGGAAAGATCATTTTCTACTATCCCTCTAGATCAAATGTTGGATAGACTAGCTAGGCAAAAAACTTTTGTTTTCTCGATGGATATGTTGGTTATCCCCAAATTCAAATAGCTCCTGAGGATCAAGAGAAAATAATTTTTACCAGTCCTTATGGTACATTCACTTTTAGAATAATGCCCTTTGATTTATGTAATGCCCCTGCTACATTTCAAAGATGTATGATGGCTATTTTTGGTGATTTAATTGAAAAAGGAGTTAAAGTTTTTACGAATGATTTTTTATTATTTGGAACTTCATTTCAATCATGTTTTGAAAATTTATCAAAAGTTCTTAAGTGCTGTGAAGAAAAAAATTTAGTCCTTAATTGGGAAAATGTCAATTTATGGTAGCAGGAGGAATTGTTTTAGGACATTAATTTTTAGAAAATGATATAGAAGTAGACCCTACAAAAAATTCAAGTGATCGCTAATTTACCTTACTCAACAAGTGTGAGGGAAATTAAGAGTTTTTTAAGACATGTTGGATTCTACAGGCAGTATATTAATGACTTTTCAAAAATTGCTCAGCCTCTATGCCATTTGCTTGAAAAAGATGTAATTTTTAATTTTGATAAGGAGTGACTAAAAGATTTTGAGCTATTAAAAGAAAAATTAGTCACTAAATCAATTATTGTTTCACAAGATTGGAAAAAACCTTTTGAACTAATGTGTGATGCAAGTGATTATGCTATTGAAGTTATTTTAGGACAAAGGCATGATAAGAATTTGAAAGTAATCTACTACGCTAGTAGAAATCTTAATGAAGCTCAAATTAATAATACCATAAGTGAGAAAGGGTTATTAGCAGTAGTATATGTTTTTTATACATTCATATCATACTTAATTGGAACTAAATGTGTTGTGCATACTGATCATTATGTTATTAAATATTTAATGGAGAAGAATGATGCAAAACCAAGACTGATAAGATGAATTCTTCTTTTGCAAGAATTTGGCTTTGAGAGAGCTGAGAATCAAATTGTTGATCATATGTATAGGCTTGATTTGGAAAAACGGCTCTGTTTTGAAAAAGAATTAATAAACATTTTCCATAAGAAGAATTGTTCAGTGTTAATGAGTGGCGTGTTCCATGATATTCAGATATTGTGAACTTCATTGTTAGTGATATTATACCCTATGGAATGACATACCAACAGAAGAGGAAAATTTTTCTCTAAAGTTAAGACTTATTTTTGTGATGACCCATCTTTATGTAAATAAGGAAAGGATCATATTATTCAATGATGTGTGCCTTTAGAAGAAACATATGAAATAATCCAAAAATGTTATAATTATGATTTTAGGAGATATTTTGGTGTTGATAAAATATCATACAAAATTTTGCAATCTGAATTTTATTAGCCTACAATCATTAGAGAAGTTAGCGCTTATATTAAAACTTGTGATCGATGTCAACGAGTAAGAAATATTTCTAGAAGAAATGAGATGCCCCTCAATTATGTGTTAGAAGTTGAGATATTTGATATTTAGGGATTAGATTTCATGAAACCATTTATATCAGCTCTCAAAAATTTATATATATTGTTAGCATTAGATTATGTATCCAAATGGATAGAAATTGTTTCTTTACCTCGATGTGATGCTCAAAGTGTTGCAAATTTTTTAAGAATGAATATATTTTGTAGATTTGGGATGCCAAGGTGATCATAACTGATGGTGGAAGTCATTTTAGAAATGCAATAATGGAAAAGTTATTAAATGAATATCATATTAACCATCAAATTGCTACTGCTTATCATCCTCAGACAAGTGGTTTAGCTGAATTATCCAATCATGAAATTAAATGAATATTGGAAAAATCTGTAAATCCAACCAAAATGGATTGGTCTGTCAAACTTGACTATGCTTTGTGGGCTTATAATACGGTATATAGAACTTCTATAGGAATGTCCCCATACAGACTAAGATTTGGGAAAGCTTTTCATATACCAGTTGAACTTGAGCATAAAGCATATTAGGCTATTAAAGAATTTAACTACAATTTAAAGGATGCTTGTGAGAAAATAACATTGCAATTAAATGAGCTTAAAGAGATAAGGAATGAAACTTATGAAAGTACTAAGATTTATAAAGAAATAATGAAGATGTGGCATGATCGAAGGATTCTTACTAAAAATTTTGAGCTAGAGCAACATGTTTTGCTATATAATGCAAGGTTATGGATTGTCCCATTTGTTGTGATAAAGGTTTATCACTATGGAGCCATGGATATCAAACATCCTAAAACTGATAACATATTCAAAGTAAATTGTTATAGGCTAAAACCTTACTTTTTAGGGGATTAACTTAAATTGAATGATCTTATGGTATTGGGTCAACCAGAATAAGCACTGGTTATGTCAGGCTGATAATGTTAAACTAAGCACTTTGTGGGAGGTAGCCCATAATTATCTGTGTTTGTTTTGAATGTTATGTTGATGTGTTTGATTTAGAATATTTTGGTAGTATTTTAAATATATAATGATTTAGTAATGATTCTAAGACCTTAAATGATGACTTAGAAATGTTAAAATGAGTTTTTTGACGTTAAGCTGACCTGTGCTAAATTAAGCACTGGCGCTTAAGCTCCAACATTCGGTGTTTAAGGCAGTAGTTTACTAAACGTGATAAATTACATTGCTAGAAGTTTTAAACGTGGTTTAGTTGGATTAAACATGAGTTAGTGGTTAGAGAACGTGTCCAGGAGTTTTAGGCGTGATATAGAGCCTCTAAATAGAAGGATATGAGGAGAAGTCTCACCATACTTCAAATTTAACCCAAATTCTAAGTGAAGAGTGAGAGTTCTTTGAATGATGTCATCTTGGAAGAGTGAGTTGAAGAAGAAGGAGGAAGTTATGAAGAAGAAGTTCATTAGTCAGAGTGCACAAGAGTTATAAAACGATTTCCTAGACATTAGTATTGAAGAGAAAGTAGAGAAAATCAATAAAACTGAGGCTAACGTGGCTTCAATTAGAGCAAAGATGATGGAAGTTAACGCACATCTAGAGCATATGGGATGGAAACTTAAGATACAAATTAGCCAAACCAGTTTTGCTGAAGAAGTGAACAAGGCTATGTATTTGAAAAATAAATGGATTGAAGAAGACTCAACCAGAGTTCTTCACCACCGTCCATTTTATCAGATTTATGTTCCAAATGCCCAAGGAGAGACTACTAATAGGCCAAAATTTGTTCCACTGGAAGAAGAGTGGAATTAAGTTCTTTTTTTAGTGTTTTTTAGTGTTTAGTGTTTTTTCTTAGTGTTAAGTTTGTTTGGTGTGTCTTTAATGTTATGATTGTTTAGTGTTTGTGTTAGGAACTACCTTATTCAAGTCTCTTTGGATTGAGAAATTATGTATTAAAAATATATGTAATTGTTTGTGAATTAATATTAGTGTTTGTTTGTGTGAAATTTCATTTTATTTTGTGTTGAATCAAATTTGTTAAAATTGGTGTATCTTAAGGAAGAGGAGAGTTAAAAGAGAAAAAAATAGTTATTAAAGAATTGTAAGACCATTTAGGAGAGGTTGAGTCTAGAAGTGAATTTTACTTAAAACCTAAAATATCAAAATTTGTGTAATGGTGCCTAAGCGCCAAAACCCCACGCTTACATGCAAGCTAACCCAAGAGATTAGCAACTAAGCACAAACCATTTGTGCTTAAGCACCGGTTCGCGAACGATTTAAAGTGAAATTTTGGGCCAAAAACTCCATTTTTTTCCCAACTTCATCTCCTACCTTTGGTTTTTGTGAGTTTAAGAGCTAAGGCATCATCTTAAGTGAAGATTTCCTTGTTACTTCAAGCAAAATTTGTTAGATTTGATCTTCTTAAGGTAGGAATTTCACTTCTATGTAAAATTTTTTTCTTTTCACCATGTATTTTGAGCACATTATGGATTTGACTGAAAATCACTATTCATGGTGAAAATTTGAGAAAATTATATGGAAAATACATAAAATTGATAATTTAAGCTTTTAGGAGTTGATTTTAGTGATTTAGAGTTGAATTTAAGATTTATTGTGATTTTTTTATGATTTTTAGAAATGGCCCCATAAATGAAGAGAAATAAAGGAAAAACTCATTTCATTTTGAACAAGTTCGTTACTTTGAGAGCACAGGATAGATATATTGATGCATTGCAATCAAGGAAATTGATCCCTGGGCAATGTTTTAAGAATTCAAGTGGAGCAGTAGAAGACTTGATTGTTTGCCAAAAGTGGGAGTGTTTTTGCTGTTTTCTACTGTGGTCGTTATCTCTGTTGTTCTGGAATTCTACGCCAATCTCTCTAAAAGTGAGGAAGATAGGGTCATGGTTCGAGGAAGACAGGTACCTTTCTTACTGAAGGTAATTTATCTGTTCTATCAATTGCCCCTAGCACATTATGTTTTTATTCAAACTATAGTCCTAATGAGGAGTTAGACGATATTATAGCCTCATTGGCTAGTGGAAGAGGATTGTGGAAGATTACTAATGAAAGAAGAGTCATGTTGACTTCATTTTTTGTTAAGATTTATTTTTCCTTCTTTAGTTACCTTAGGTCTAGCCATAGGACTTTCTTGTTGATTATTACTAGAAAACTAGAAAAGGAACCCTCAACATTAGAAATTCTAAACTCCTCCTTGTTCAACTTGAACTTGCACATATTGGTCCTAACCTCTAGCACTTATTAGGTGGGATCAGTATGAGGGAGCTCAAGATGAGCCCCCATAGGACTGTCTGACCTTAGGGTTAGCCATGGGTGCTAGTCTAGAGCTAGTTCACTCACCCACACTAACTCTCACCCACAATCACTCATAATCCTAAAATCCAAAATTATTGACTTTGAACCCTTGATTCTTTTAGGAGACTCATGTAGATGGTACCCTAAACCCACTATCCCTAGGCTAGGGTTTAGCTAAGACCAGTACATATAGGACCCAAATAGGGATTCCATTAGTCCATAGTTTACATATGGTGGTTGGCTTCCCAATTCTACCAAAAATACCCAAATTGGCCTTTTACCTCTAAATCCACCCAAATTACCTAAATGCCCTTGAAACCTTAAATTTGGCCAAAAATTCCCAAATTCACTCAAAACACCCAAATTTTTTCAAAAATCATTTCAAACGATTTCAAAATACCCAAATTACCCAAAATCGCCCAAAAATTGCAAATTACCAAAATACCCCCAAAATTTCCAAAATTACAAAAATACCCTTGGCAACCCAAACTTTCCCTAAGCCTCCAAAATCACTTCAAATATCTCTAAAACCGATTTTAACCCTTAATTGGAACCCAATTTGGCTAGTTTGACCATTTTGACCAAAGCCCCCTAATTTCCTTTAAAGGCCCAATTTCCTCAAATTTACCTTAAATGTCCATCAATTTGGACCCAATTTCCCTCAATTTCAATTCTAAACTCAAATGTATCTTTAATTTGACCAATTTAAATCAAATCCAAGCCTAATTCTCCCATTCTTTGAGCTTAATCTTGTTCTAAGTCAAACCCCCAATTTTGGCCCTATGACTTAATCCCACCAAATTGAACCCCATAGCCTTCTCAATTTTTCCCAAATTTAATAATTAATCTCTTATAACACTCCTATATACTAAACCTAACCTTAATTTATCCTTCATAAAGCCTCAATTTCTTTTAATTTCAACCCACGTCCAAAATTCCCCAAATTTGACCCAAATTGGCTATGTCCCCAAATTCCACCAACTCGAATGCCTTAACCCAAAAAATTGACACCCAATTTGTGTTGAACCATCAAGTTGGACTTAGGCCAACCTAGACCCAAGTCTAGTCCAACATGCCCAAATTGACCAAAAATCCCAAAATCATTCAAATTGAGCTTCCAATTGGACTCAAAATCACTTCAATTCTTCACCAAAAATCTTCATAACAATCATCTACACAATGTTGATCAATCAATTGGGCTCAAAGTCATGGCTAGCCTAACCTAAACCCAACTCTTAGCCATTTGAATCCAAATTGGACCCATGCACCAAAATTAACTTAGCCATCTCAAAGCCACCAAATTTATGACTCCACAGCCACTAAGTACACTCTATTGACAAGGCTAAACCCCATTGAACCACCCAAGTAAGATATGGACTAATGGGTCCCTAAATTAAGGAATCATAGCCCCTTTTTGGGCCTTAACCAAAAATATCTTCCATCATGACAAACCCTTTGAGGTAAATTATAATTAGGCCTCCCACTGACTCACCTGACCTTCTGGCCACCTCCCCTGGCCCTTCCGGTCAGCCTAGTGGCCTGAAAATACCAAAACCAAGATCTCAGAGCAAAAATTCAAACCCAAACTCACCCATCTGAACTGGTCAATTCCAATTGGCTTTAGCACTTCAAAACCCTCCACTTAAGCACCATTTTGCACCCCTCAATTGGCCATGACAACCACCCTAGGCCATTTTATTTAAACCTCACTTCCATGACCAAGAAAGAAGAAACTGTTCCAAATTGCTCTCAGAGACTCCCTAAGACCTCCTCAGTTTAAGCTCACCATTTTTCTCCATTGATCCCCATTGTGGAACTCAATTTTGAGCTCAACTTTCTGCCAAAACTAGGACAAAACTACCCACAACTCCACAGCTCACCAAACTTCAATTACGTTTGCACAAACCATCCCCATAGTGAGAGAAGTTGATTCCCCACAAAAGCCCCCTCTGAAATAGCCTCTAACCTAGCTCTAAACCAACACCTAAAAACTACCTTGATCAAATTCATACCTAGACCATTCACCAAAGCTTGGAACTTCATACGGAGTTTCTTTGGCACCAAACAAAGCTACCACAACCATCTGATTAAGGCCTCCCCTCTCAGACAAAGGTATTAAACCCTAACCCTAATCCGAGCTTAATTTTACACTTCATATGTATTTAATCTATTTCATATCTTATAATCCTTATAGATAGGTTTGTCTTGAGTAGATGAAGGTTTAAAAACAAACCCCATGTGATTTGGTTGAGTCTAGCTCGAGATCTTAAGGTTTTAGTGTGAACGGATCACGGGTTAGGTCATTTGTTGATGATAACGGAGAGCCGTCCAATCACGCGTGTATTCAACAGACGGAGGAGATCAAGCCAGACAGATTCATGGTTCATAAAGCGCGGTCCATATGGAGGCTATATGGTTGGCAGCATCAAATGGTAGAGTGACACGTGGAGCCTTCGGAGCAGACGAGGATGAGTTAGCGATGCGTGGATAAGTAGAAAAATATGGAAATTTGAAAAATTTTAATTGCCTAAACTTCAAAAATCCATATCTTTCTCTAGAAAAATCATAAAAATAAAAGAAAAATATACTCTTGCTCAGTGAACAGAGGAGAATAATGTGGACCAAAAATAAAAATTATTTTTCAATCATATGATTTTTAATTAATTAAATACCCTCTGTGGTATTTTAACTCTCCATGACTAAGGAGTGCTCACCATTGCTTGAGATTTTTTGGGTTTATTCCTCATCACAAAGGGGATGTTCTTTGATTTTTCCAAGGTTAGAGAGCATATTTATGCTTCTAACCCTAATTTTCAAGCTAAGGTGACCATTTTGGCTTATTTTAATTCTATAAATCAAAACATCACTTGAAAAATTATGAGAACAATTTTAGTAGGTTTCTTATGATTAGAGAAGCTTAGGAAAAGTATTATGATGCTTTGAATCATTTTGTAAATTTCTATACTTAGTTAAACATGAATAAATTGTATTAATTTGTGTAAATTAAATACATATAAAAAATTAACAAAGTCAACTCCACATTATTCATAAAATCATATCTACCAACTGTAAAATTTTGAAAATTATTTGGCTTAGTTTAACCACTAAAGTGGATTTGTTAAGAAAGCTTGTATTTTTGTACAAAAATAATTATAATAAATTAAATACACTTAAAAAAATTATGACAAGTAGTTTTCTGAGCTCCTTGTGATAAGAGGCACTTAGAAAAAATAAAAATTTATTTTTTTGGTAAATTACTTGATTTTGAACCTCATTTTTTAATTTAAAATAATTAAGAATAAATAAAAATTCCAAAAATAAAAAAAAAATTCAAATTTTCCCGAAGTACTCTCTGATCACTTTGGACTCAATAAAATATTTTTCCTAATTTTCCTAAGTTAAAAATAATTTTTTAAAAGATTGAAAGGGAATTTTCTTTATTTTCTCACTCAAATAATTATAATAAATAAATTAAAAATCACAAAAATATAAAATTTGATAATCTGAGTTTTCTAAACTCAGAGAAGTCTAATAAAAATATAAAAATAATTTTTGTAATTAAAACACTATTTTTTATTTAAAATAAATCATGAAAATTGATCTAAATTGAAATAATAATAATAGAAATTTAATTAAAAAAATCATGAAATTTTACCTAAATATTTCTCTGACCTAAGGAATATATGATAATTTTCTCGTAAATAAAAACTTTATTATGGGAGGTTAAATGAATCACCTTTTGAAAACCTTATTTTCTGGATTTAAATAATTATCTAAATTAAATTAAATTTTGAGAGGTCCACATATCCTCCTCTAACATTTTAATGACCTCATTGATATATCACTCTAAACCCTCATAATCATTTGAGTTGTGTTTAAAGAGTTATGAGGTGAAGTGCCCCAAGGGCAAAGTGGTAATTTAAGACTTTGATGTCTTAATAAAAAACTTAGGATTATCAAAGGGAAAATGGGTAATCTTGATCTTAATGAACATGTTTGGATGATTGAAATATAATGAGGCTAAAAGGTGGAAACCCAATCACGCCCTTGCACAACATCAATTAAAAGTTTAATTCTCCTAATCTTCATGACTTGGAAGTCAATTAAAAATCAAATGATTCTTAAGTGATGGGCTTAAGTCGTAAAGATGATAATTTACTTTCCTTAAGCACAAAGTTGAGGATGATTTCATCATTTAATATGGATATATGGCACTTAAATCAAAACTCTGAAATCACCATTTCACTCATTATGATCGTTAAAGGATTGGTAGTGATATAGGTTCAATGTTTAAACTCAAGTTGATTAGATTTAGAAAATGATATGATTGGTGATTAACATCTTTAAGCACTATAAGCCTGACTTTAACTCCATGCACCACAATCTTAAATGACTCAAACACGCTTTAAGGGCACCCACTCACATAAATTTTAAATGAAACATCAATCGACTAATTAAGTATCATATCCTTATGTTAATTAAATTGTTAAGCTTCACTGAGCAATGGGGTAGCCACACTCTAGCCTCAGATGATTTTTGGAACATTATGATAAGATCAAAATGAACTCGGGATATTTCAAGAGATATTCAAAATGATCTATGGCCACACCTTGAACATTTTTAAGTCTATTGGATAGTTTGAAGGGCAAATTGGACTTGTCATATTTTGTTCGAAAATTATCCACTAGGATCTTCCAAGATTCAACATAATCATAACATGGGGTTTGGTTGCTAAACTTTCATCTACTCTTACAACTTAAACTTTCTTGCAATACTTGCAAGTACTGACCTTTCAGATGCTGGAGTGAGAAGACTCGACAGATACGATTTTAAATTATTGAAGTTACCTTCTTATACTTCTTATTTCGAACTTGCATGTTAAACAACGATGTTAGCCTGCATGAAAACCTAAAACTGCTAGGATAGCCACAAAACCAAAATCAAAACTAAAATAAACCAAGATAAAATTCAACGCCACAACATTCAAAATATAAGACAACTCAAAATTTAATCACAAACATCACAAAACAACAAAACTTCAACTATTCGAAATATAAAACAACTTAAAATTTAATCACAAACATCACACAAAACCACAACTTCAACTAAATTTAAGTCTCTATCGGACGATTGGGAATCCCTCGGAGGAGGTAACCTATGGTTGTTAACGAGGCTTCCCACTGTCTAAATGAAAGTATGGAACTCATTAAGTTGAGTTTAGTAAATTCATTTGGACTAAGTGAATCAATAAAAAATAATGGTACCAGAACAAGGGAACCGTAGGAGCCTAACCGGTGTCCCTTTAATCAACTTTAACATGCCCCATAACACTTAAAGAACCATAACCATAGCGACATTTGATTTGACATTATAACCTGATAGATTATAAAACTTAAACTTGTCACGATGAGGAGTTTGAAGCTAGCATTGTGGGCAGCATGACCATCTTCAACAGCAAGAGGATTTGCAATGACATATCTTTCCTTAGAATTAAACAACAAGCCATATAATTTCAAGGTTGTCTGCCTAGTGTAACCTAAATCCTCAACCTTTTCTTTAGGCTTTTGTATAGCTCTGTTGTACATCTGTTGTACAATATAAGCCCTAACTCGTCTTAGGATCACGAGGTTGTTGTCTGTCGCGACCTAAATCCTCACATCTTCCAGGCTATTAATGTGATCGTTCCACATGAATGTAAGTCCTAAATAATAAAATTTACAAGATGAAACATTTAAATATTTCTCCTCAAAATTGAAGCCAAACATTAGGATAGCTTGGGAAGTCACTGAGGTTCCAAATATTTCTCCATATTTCTCCTCAAAACTGAAGCCAAACATTAGGATAGCTTGGGAAGTCACTGAGGTTCTCCACGGATCTATGACATCTCTTAGTTCTTTCTCCTTTGGACTCTACAACAAAATGTTCCAAATTTGAATCATTCCCCTTTCACACCTCTTTGTCCCATATCATTGAAAAGTTCTATCTTTTTGACACCTTTGAAGATAATATTTTCTGATTTTTATCGAGAGTTTTCTTAAGTGACATTGGTAATTTAAAATGTAATTATCTATAGGGGCTTGTCCTTATATGAAGCTTTTTTGTACGCAGCTTAATATAAACCCTATTTAATTTTTCATATTAAATAGGGGAACTTATCGGCAAATAAAAATAATTTTGCATACCAAACAGATGTCACATATTTTATAGTTTATTTGTTCGAGCCTCATCCTCAAGTCTTGTGTTTATCCTTAGGGAAAGATACAGGGTTTGAGGTATAGTGCTCTTTCATTTAAACTTTGAAAAATATGGGGTTAGATTGATTTCATATTTTTCTAATATATATATATATATATAT
>JXCR01138177.1:221349-302258 GCA_002079205.1 Phalaenopsis hybrid cultivar
ATATATATGTAAATCAAGAATGTCTTTCTGAAGAGGGAATGAGATTTTGATTCTGGTGGCCGATAGCTTCCAACGGGCAACTCCTTAACCAAAAATAGTGCTGACAGCTTCTGGCGGCTCCACTGGGGATTAGCTTCTCTCTCTATTTAAATCAAGAAATATTATCTTCATACATCGGTAATGTGTTCATGTCCCTCATGAACCTAATTACATTTCTTTCGTTGACATGCTTCACCCATTTCTTTCTTGGGGAAGTTCGGTCAACTCTTTGGACTTCAGGACCTCCTGTTCAATCACCTTCGAACAGGGAGGTTCAGGGGGCCATTAAGGAATTTTTAATCTTCACGTGGGGTCGGACCCCCGACAGATGTGTTGGTGGACTAATCTCATCTGGGCATGGTGCGTTGTAAAGTCGGTCTCGCACTGGGTCCTGAACTTCATTTTTTCCCTTTCAAGTTTGATTTGTTGTCTTGCAAATTAAATCGGATTGTATCATACTACGTGTGCTCTTTAAATTTTCCTTATACTAATTAAACCTTTCTACCTTCAAAATATTTTTACTAAAATTTTAAAACCTCCACAATTTAAATAAATACTTACCCGGTCTACAGAATGGCCTTTGTTAATTTTTAGTTCTCACACTAAGATTACAAGGAATTGGCCAAATAGCTAATCTCAAAGCTTCCTCTTTTGAAGTTGCTGCAATGGCATTTCCAACACTAACTTTTTCTTGTAACCTACCGATGAGCCACAATGCCCGCAATGTCACTCCCACCATCAAGTTTGGAGCAAGATTTTAAGATCTCCATATCATCCTTTGGAAAACCCCGTTCGTTGTAATGAAAGTTGACGCTCCAGAAGTTCAGGAACAATCTGTTGAGTTTAGCCTGAGCTGCCCTTAGGATTTCCCTTCTTACAAGAAGGTCAAGACTACTACCACCATGGCACCTACCAAGTCTGATTTTCCCCCTGTTGCTAAGGGAAAAGAAGTTATGATCATTGAATACTTGACTGAGGGGTTAGTTATCCCGCTATCAGTGTTTGAAATCAGATCAAGTTCGAGGACTACACCATTAACCCGAACCCAAAGGAGGAACCGCAGCCGAAGGGTTCGGAGGGCTACTAAAACCCAAATTTCTTAGGAAGTACCTATTGATGAAGATCCTCACTAGGATGAGTCAGCATTGCCAAAAACCTATCCCTTTCTGCAAGGGAGTAGGTTTCATACCTTAATGGATACCAATGGGTACGAAAGTATCCCAAAGATTACCGCTACTTTACCGTCACTTCATGGACATTGTGAGGAGAGGAAGAAGCCTACTCCTATCATACGAGTCAGTTCAATTTTTCAGAAACTAGCTGCTAAAGAAGGTTGTTCAGTTGGCGAGTTACTCAAATGAGTGGGACGTGCAGTATCTCCTCGCATGAAGAAGTAAATTTTAAGGGATGTTAGAACTACCAAATGATCCCAAAAATGAACTAAAGATTTGCCTGCTCGAATTTCTATTTTGTTCCATTTGGGGAGCAGAGTTGATACTGCCATTGTTACTACCGGTTCCACTGTTGCTAGACTCGTAGGTCGTCGACCAGTCAAGTCACGTCTGGGTCCAAGAATTCTACCAATCACCCACCATAAGGATGTTTTTAAAGTCCCAAAGGATAAGATGAAGAGATTGACCGGTATTGTATATGGACTACAACATGGGGAGCTTACCTTTCCTCAACATGCCAATCTTTCTGCTGAGACACTCCGTCTCAAGACATCACCGTATAAGAAAAAGGTATGGATACCCAAGGTCGTTGTATCGATACAGTCTAGTAAGCCTACAGGGCAAGTTCATGGAATGAAGCAAGGTTCCGAAGTATCTGATATTGTCATAGTTATTGCTAGCAAGATGGAGGAGTAAGTGAAGGAGGTCCAGCAGGGTCCTCCAAACCTTAAGACAATCCAAGAATCAATAATTTAAGAAAAGGTCGAAAAGCTCAGCATCGAGATTTTTGAATTAGCCCAGAATCATGGAGTCTTCATTGATGATAATGATGAAAATTTTGACTTCAACGATTATCTCGAGGAAGATTTCATGGATATTCATGTCATTGAGACCAGAGCCGCTGCATTTGTGTGTGATGCTCAGCCTCTCGTCAAAGAGAACATTGTAGAAGAGCTGCATGGGGCTGCCTTCCTAAGGAACAAGCAAATCAGCCAAATGGAGAAAAGAATGGAAGAGATGGCTATTTTCATGACTTCCATGGCCACAGCTCGGGGACAGTCTCAACCCCCACAATTAGCCTCTCCAAAAATCAACCAACCAGAGATTATACATATCACAGATGAAAGGAGGAAAATTTCCTCAGCAAACAGAGACGAGAAAGAAAAGAAGGATTGTCCATCAAGCACCATGCCAGAGAAGGAGTTTAAGAAAATGGTAAAGCAATTTTAGGAGGCCCTAGCCCAATCCAAGGGTGGTGCATTGGTTTAAAGGGTAGACCTTACCCGGAGGAGTTCGATGCCATACCCTACCCTAAGGATTTTGTGTCGCCAAACTTTAAGATATTCGATGGGACTAGAAATCCCAGATAGCACATAGCACATTTTGAGTCAGTTGTGGTAATACTGAAGGTAATGAATCCTTGCTTTTTTGTCAGTTTATTAGCAGCCTGTCAGGGATCTCTTTTGACTGGTATGTTGAATTACCCAACGAATCAGTTAAGACATTCGTCGAGCTAGAACAATTTTTTTATGAAATGATTTGCCGAAGCGCAACATCACATCTCTATTGGACATCTCATAATGGAAAAGTAGAAACCCAATGAGAGTTAAGTGAACTATATTTTGAGGTGGAGAAACCTTAGCATGAAATATGAACCTCGGATACAGGAACATCATGCAATTGAGATCTTACTTAAGAGCACTCAAGGGCCAGTAGCTTTCATGCTCAAGGGGCTTACCATCAAATCCTTCAAGAAGCTACTCAGCAAAGCCAGCAGTTTTCAAGAAGAAATCAAATATATGGATTCTCATGAGAAATCCAAGAAAACCAGAGTATTCAAAAAGAAGTCAGGAACAGTGACAACTGTTGATAAAGGAAAACAACCAATGAAGATACATGCAGAAAATCCTCTTTAATCATTTTCACAACATGCTCAAAAACAGACACATTAATACAACCAATCTAGTCAGCGACTGCCTCAGGGAGGATCATACCCAACAGAGAATAAGAGAATATCTTTGGTAGAATGACAAAAAGTAGTGTATTCTTTCAAAGATGAAGCCATACCCAGGATGTTTAGAAGTCTTATGAAGAAGCCTGAGTTCAGATTACCAAATCCCAAGAAACCCAAAGAGGTTGACAAGAAAGATCAACCAAATTATTGTCCATATCACAGATTTCTTGGACACACTATAGAGGAATGTTTTGTCTTCAAGGATTGGCTCGAGAAAAATCTTAAGTAAGGGAATATAATGATCCTGAAAGAATATTTGAAAGATTCTGAAAAAGGTTCCATAAATATGATTTCGGCTGAGCCAGCCTCTCCGATTGACCCATACACTGCAAAAGATGGTTGGCGTACGACTTGGAACAAGCTCAAGTGGGTCCTGAACCAAATTTAGAATGCTTCAAAATAAGCCTCCGTTCAGAGTCTTCAACCTACAAAGCTTAAGATGAAGATTTCACCAAAAGATTCATCATTTTCAAAGACAAAGAAAAAGAAGAATACCACCACGCAGACTGATAGCACGGAGGGTAGGATAGGGGTTGCCTCTACTAGATTTGTTGTCTCAAATTCGGTGAAGAAAATCCTCAAACCCTTGACCTTGTATGATTATCTTTTTACCCCTCTGGGGTCTTATGAATATAATGATTATGATTATGGCTATGTTTTAATTGTTTTTGGTGATAACGTAACTGATTTTGACTAATCTGGCCTCAGTCTTGATTCCCAAATCGATCCTCAAATCATACTTGAGTCTGACGAACTCATAAGACTGAAGAAGATATCGACGATACCAACTACGATAGTGCTGGGAGTGAAGAACCAATCCTCGAGCGCGACAACGCATCACTCGCTATCAGCTTAGATCTTTCTGACAAAGAATAAACACCAGAAGATTTGATAATGATATCTCAAGAAGAGGAAATTACAGAAGTGAACTTAAGGAGTGGGAGAGTGTTACCCCCGAGGTCACCTCCGGCAAATAAAGGAAAGCAAATAGTAACTCAAGAGGAGCTACCTCCACCTTCGCCAGCGGAAGAAAAACATAATCAACAAGAACATAGAGGATCATATAAAAAGTATTACAACGTGTTATCTCATCTTAGGAAGTTTCTGGCCAGATTAAGCATCTACGACATTCTAATCTAGTTAAAGGAGGTGAGAGAGTCTCTGGTTACAACTTTGCTTAACCCATATATTTGCTTAGCCCAGTTGGCCAGGACATCCTCAGATGAAGTTTGATCGTTGAAAGAACAATTTGAGGTAACCTTTACAGATGAAGACTTGCTGCTCAGTACCACCAACCATAATTGTCCACTATATATTTCTGTTAACGTCGGCAAATTCATGTTGTCCAGAGTCTTGGTAAACCCTGGAGCATCCCTCCACTTGATGACCGTACGGACCGATAATTTATAAATTGAAGCTCAAGATCTTACAACCGATAAAATAATGTTAAGAGGATTTAAACAAAAGGGAGAGAGAGCCCTTAGATCAATTACATTGCTTACGAAGGTTGGGGAATTAGTAACAACTGCAAAGTTTCATATCATCGACGCTAAGACCTCTTTCAATACTCTACTTAGTCGACCATGGATTCACGAACACAACATGGTTCCATCGTCTCTACACCAATGCATTAAGTACTACAAAGAACGATAAGAATATTGCATCAAAGGAGATTTATAGTCGTTTTAAGTTCATGAAGTTTCCATTCATGAAGATGCCGCCTACTACGCACCTCCGAAGAAAGCTATCTTCTCTCATGAAATTGTGACCAATAAAAATGAAGATTTAGAAGAATTAAAATGGTGAGGCCATTCAACTCAAGTTTAGCGATCTTCCACCACCCTTTTACGAAAAATTGGTAGGGGTTCTTTTAGTTCTCATAGTCGACGTTGAGGCCGGGGACATGGACGATCAAAGACCACTCTAGACCTCCCACTTCCCTTCACCTGAAGGCTAACTCTTACTTTAGTTCTTAAACGCTAAGATTGAATTGGAGATTTTAGTTTGTCGCCCAAAAGATTCTCCAATTCTACACCCAACAAAGAATATTTTCCTATTTATTTGCACATAATTCCATGAAAGATTTTCTCCTCCATGAAATCAAATGTGATCCTCACTCTATTGTAGAACATATACTCCATTTCCTAGATCATATGTTTTACAACATATTTTAACAATTCAATTGACCAGATCGAAATGTAAATTAAGTTTGGAGTTGAAAAATCCTCACAATTTATTTTATTTTTTAATATTGGCACATCATATTATCTCTTCATTTCACCATATCTCATAGTAGGAAGAAAGATAGAAAGAACTACTCATACTTCATGAGAAAGACACAACAAAACACAAATTTCATATATGAAAGAAAGTTCATAAAACACTAATAAACAAACAAATTTTATCTGAAACTCCTTCTCAAAGCAAATCCTCTGTAGCATTTCCTTAGAAATCCAGGAAGAAGATATCTCTCACTTTTCTCCTTCTCCAACACTCTTAACAAAAGTTTCACACTAAATCTCACCAGACAAACTCTAAACTAAAGAAGAAAAATCACTAATAGACTCCAATATGGCGGTGGAATGAAAACAGATCATGAAGAATGACAAAAATGGAGCATGGTGGAACGTCTTGGAACAAAAAGGAGTCACTTTCCTGATGAATTTTGGCCCCAAATAAAGCCTAAGGTATTTTCTCCAAGAGGTGCCTCCAAAAACTCTTCAAAAATTGTCGAAATACATCAAACCTTCTAGAAACGTGGTTTGAACCGCCTTTGGCGCCGTCGGCGCTAGTTTGGTGTTGTCGGTGCTGAGTAAAAATTTCAGCTAATCTGCTGTTTTGTGTCGTTGGCGCTACCATTGGCGCAGTCGGCGCTGAGTACTTCTTCAAAAATGTCATTTTGACTCCAAATTTTATCCTTTTTACTTGTTTTTTTGCTTTAAGTCCTAAAAATCAACAACCTGCAAGAAAACATCAAAATACCTTCCATTAAGGTGTAATATCACCAAAAATACGTATAAAATATGGGTCTAAAAATACATATATTTTCGATGTAACAAAATCCCCCAAACTTACATGTTACTTGTCCTCAAATAACTCCTCTAATCCATAAAAATATGACTTATGATAAATAATTTGACTTCTAGACTTCCATATTTAAGTTTCCTAAACATAATAGTATAACTTAAGAAAAATTCAAAATAACTCTAGTTAAGACTAAAGGTGCTAGGATATTCAGTAATTAAGTCTAAGATTTCTGATCTTCTTTTTCTTTCAAGAAAAATTGCAATTTGTCATATTAAAGTCACTTAGAAAATTCATATGAAAAAGAACTTCATAAAATTTTATTAATCATTAAGCTAATACTCGAATAAAAAATTTTGAAAATATGTCCAAGTTTTTGTCCTTAATTTGATTCAAGTGAAGTCAATTTTTAATTAGGCATCTCCTCAAGCTTCTCCCCACGTCTTTTTTTTTCTTTTTTATTTTTTACTTTTCAAAATCAATTTTAATCTCCTTTTTCTTTTTTTTCTTCTTCTCTTTTCTTTTATGTATGTGAGGATTACTATATTTGGATAGTCTTTAACAATTTTGAACTTCACTATCATCTTCTTAAAGTTAAAAACTTTTTACATTTCTTCACTTAATAAATTTATATTAACTTAAAAATTACATATTTAAATCTTTTCTTTTTACATGAACCTTTAAGATTTTTAATATTTCAAAAGTACAATTTTCTTTACTTTTAAAGTTAAAAACTTTTTACATTTTTTTCTCTATCCTCTTTTTAAAGTTAAACTTTTTACATTTTTTTCACTTAACAAATTTATATTAACTTAAAGATTTCATAAAGTTTAAGTTTCTTTTTACATGAATCTTTTATGATTTTTAATACTTCAAAAATACAAATTCCCTTACTTAAAATAGAAAAATATAGTCTTATTCTCTTTTACCAAATATCTTAGTCTTTAGAATTAACCTTTATTATTGAAAAGTTTTTTTACTTAAATTTACTATATATTTAGATACATAAATATAGTTATCCAAAGTTAACCCCTAATACGAAAGATCATATTAAATTGAAAATTTTTTAAAATATAGTTAAGTGAGGACAAATATAATTAAGTTCTCTCTTTTTTTTTAAGAAAAAGTTCTCCCCCACCCCCCAAACTTCAATTTTTTTTTAAAGATTACATGAAGAACTTTAAAAATAAAAGGGTGAAAGAAAACATTAAATACATAAAGAAAATTCATACCTATTGAAGATTCTGATTTTTACAAATACATTTTGAAATACTACAGGTGCTAATATAAAAAACTATAAGGCTTAAACATTAAATTGCATATAATATATATATAATTTGCTGAGAAAGATTTAATTACAATACATATAACAAAGTGTTGAAACTAACAATAGAACTGAACTGAATTCTAAAAATGAAAACAGTTTTACACATTACAACATGACAATAGAGTCTCAACAATATCACAAAACAAACAATACAATCGTAAAGTACAACACAAACAAATAAACAAACAAAAAGTTCACCATTCATCATCTTCTTCATCATTAACATCGAACTTCTGCTGTTGATATGGAGTATAAACATGGTGAATAGGGAACTGAACTGTATGATCACGCCTCAGATATTTCACTAAATCATCATCATAAGCAGCATCATATTCAAACTTCAGGCTAATCAAATCATCTGTATGAGCATTTCTGACCTCCATGTTCTGCATCATATGATCCATCCTCAAAATATCTCCCTGCTAAATCATCATCTAGTCCAATAACTCCTTGTTACTAGGATCACTAAAAGTAGGGGTCCTAGAAGTAGAAGGAATATCCCTGGCCTTACTTCCAGATCTCCAATCAACATAGGACTCATAAGTCTTAATGTTTGCAAGCCCAATCGGTCTCTGAGGCTCAATCCTCTCATCATCAGATCTGAAATCAACTTCTGCATGCTCACAAAGTGTGTAAATAAGAGCATGGTGTGCCAATCCACCAGTGCTCTCTCCCAGAGCAATAGATCGAGTGTTCATATAAATGATAGAGCCTACATTTATATCCATCACTTGGTGAATACAAGTAGTTAAGGATGGCTCTATCCTTGGTCACTTCACTATGATGGTTTGTTGGAATCATCCTCCTAGAAATAAAATAATATCAAGCCTTAGATACTAAATTTAACATAAGATACGAAAAGTTGGCTTTTACTCCATTATTTACTTTCCAAGCCCTTTCTCACCAGTCAGAAAAGAAATAACCTCATCTAAGGCCTCATTTATGGCAGAGAATGAATGGTACTGGCATTTATAAACATCTTCTAACTAATAAAACTCATTTATTTTTCTTGGAGTAAACTCCACACTTTTTCCTTGAATAAAAACAAAATCATCAGAAGCCTCCGGAAAGTTGGCATAAAATTTCATAAATATCCCAGCTATCGCATCAACAGTAAAATAGCAGAAGTTTTTCCACTGTGGAGCAATAATCAATCGTTCAACTTCTCCTCCCAAATTTTTTAAACCTCAATCCGGAATCACTTTCTTATTTTTTTGAAGATTATGAAATCGAGCACTAGCTTTAAAGCTAACAAACTTTTGCTCGTCATATTCTATTTTCTTTTGCTCGGTCTAGGTGTCATAGTTAATCTAGAAAAAATTGATAAAAATCCGAATAAATTCCAAAATTTTGAAAATCAAAATTTAAAGCACTTTAAACTTAAATCCACTAAGTAAAGGTTTTCCACCAAAGCATTTTCTGAAAATCTCTCAAAAAAAAACAACTTTCTGATCTAGGCAATGTGAGAAAAATCTTTGGTGAAAATTAAAAATTTTTACTTTAAAGTGTAGCTCTTACCTAGAGAAAATGAAATCCAAAGTTCTTTTGCCTCTAAATTGCCTTAAATCCACCCAAAATCAAGCCCTAGGTGTGAAAATTGAAGGTTGAAGGTGAGTTTAGGGGTAAAAATGAAGGTTTTGCAGTGAAAATTGTGAATTAAAAGGGTTTACTGCTCTCAGGTCGAAGGCGTCATCGGCGCCCATGCCAGTGTCGTCGGCGCTGAAGGTCCAAAATCACTATTTTGATTTTTTTCAAATTTTAAATTTCCTTTTAATTTACTCCAAAGTTTTTTTTAGTATTTTTAAACACAAATTTTTATGTAACAATAATTCACAAATAAACATTTCTCAAACAATCATTTTCACAAACAACAACAAACTAACTTTTATATATGAAAACACACTTTTTATAAACACATTTCACAAATCACACATTCACACCTTTTAAGCAAACTAATTATAAATCAGTGTCGAAATCAAACAACAACACTAAACGTGACACAAAACTATACACATAATCAAAGTTCAAAATTGTAAAGCAAAAACAAACCAAACCAAATCAAATCAAATCCACACAGTTACATCAAATACATAAACATTCTTAAGCAAGTAGAGAATCCAAGTGCTTTCACCTCCTTTAATATCTTCCATGGATTGTTAATGAACATATAGGTTGTAGAATGATCGGTACGGGAATTGATCTATCGAGTTTTCTTCGATCCACCCATTTTCCTTAAACATCCAAACTAATCATGCTTAAAAAATTCTAGTATGATCAAAATTTTCTTTCATTCTCCAATCAAGGTGATCAAAATGGTACTTAAGATCTCCCACTGCATTCATATACTCTGAAGTTCCTTTTCAATTTTCATTAATTTCTTCTCCAAAGCAAGCGAACTTCCTACTGTTGGTGGTATAAATGGAGTTGAAGCATGTGAAGTATGATCCATAATAGCATTTAGTGCTTCATTTTCATTACCAACATATTGATCTTCAATAGGGATCATGGGCTCCCATGGTAGTAAAACTTTTCCCAACTTTCATATGGCACTTAGGATTGACTGAAAATCAGAAAAATTATAGAAGGATGCCCAAGTCCATAAATTGGCCCATTCATAATGATACTCATGACATATTTAAATATGATTGATCCTATATCAATAAGTTTTTCCATTTGAATACAGTAGTTTAAAATAGCACTTTCCTTGGTGACTCTACTAATCTTCATAGTAGGGAGTAATTTTACACAAATAAAGAAATGTCACTGCTTCAAAATTGGATTAAGTGATGAAGCTGAAAAACTAATATATCCTTCATCTCGTACTTCCCACATATCACTTACATCCGTCAGAAAATTATAAATAACTTGCATCAAATCTCGCGTAAGAATGAAATTTGTATCATGATAGATTGGAACATTTTCTATCATATACAATTCATTAATCCTCATAGGAGTAAATGGTAAAGTTTTACTTCATATGAAGACAAATCCTTGGGTAATTCCATGTAGATTTGCATAGAACTCCTTCACTACAGGCACAACAACTGCAGCGGTAGTGTAACCCAAAACTTTCCATCACCTTTGCAAAATGATCTTGTCAACTGGAGCACTTGGATTGATGAATCCATGATTAACAAATCCTCTCTCCTTGATCAATTACTTCTTTGTAATAACTTTATCGTATAATCTCTGCACATCAAAACTTATAAACTTTCTTCTAATGAAAACTCCATACCTTGAAGTATTTCTGAAATTGGAAGCCATTGAATCCAAAAATAGGAAGTTTTTAGGCGTCTTAGAAAGTTTTTAGGACTTTAAAAACACCTCCCGACGGTTATTATGGAGTGAAATCCTGCCAAAGTTTGCCAAAAGTCGTCTGAACCATCAAACCGCTCCCGACACCGTCGGCGCTCCTGATTGGCGTTGTCGACGCTGAGGTCCATTTTCTTGGGCACCGTCGGCACGAGTGGCCAAAATTTTGCACTTTCATTTTTCATTCAATTTAATCCAACTTTTTCTCCAATACCAATATTTGACTTAATTTATAATAAATTCAATTGTGTATGATTATTATCTACTAATATATAAGACACTTATCAAACTAAATAGTAATACATAAACATATATGTATGGGTTGCCTCCCACAAAGCGCTTGGTTTAACATTGTCGGCCCGACACATAATTTGTTTAGGTGGGTTGACTTAACATTAAAATGTCTTTAAATTGAGGTATGTGTCTTTCATAATAATGTTTCAGATGATGCCCATTAACTTTAAATACCTTTCCAGTGTTAGGATCTTTTGTTTCATAATGATAGACTTTAATCACTTTAAATGGCCCTAAAAATCTGGATTTCAGTTTTCCTAAAAACAATCTCAATCTTATATTATATAATAGAACTTCTTGTCTAGGTTCAAATTTCTTCTGAAAAATCTTCCGATCATGCCCTATTTTCATTTTTTTCTTTATAGATTTTTGCATTATCATATGCTTCATTTCTTATTTCCTCAAGTTCATTGAGTTTCAATAATCTTTTCTCACTAGTATCTTTTAGATTAAAATTAAATTCCTTAATAGCCTAAAATGCTTTATGCTCTAATCCTACTGATAAGTGACGTGTTTTTCCAAATATCAGTTTGTATGGGGACATTCCTATAGGAGTCTTACAAGCAGTTCTATATGCCCATAATGCAGTATCTAATCTAGTAGACCAATCTAATTTATAACGATTTATAGCTTTTGTAAAATACGTTTAATTTCACGATTTGATATCTCTTCTAGACTGCTTGTCTAAGGATGATAAGCATTAGAGAATCTATGCATAATATCATATTTCTTAATTAATTTTTCAATTCTCTTATTACTAAAAATGAGATCCTCCATCAGTAATTATTACTTTCGGCATTACATATCTTGTAAAAATATTTTTAATCAAAATTTTAGAAACACTATGAGCATCACATCTGGGTACAGCAATAGCTTCAATCCATTTGGAAATATAATCAACAACAAGTAATACATATAAGTTTCCAAATGAAGGCATAAATGGTCCCATAAATTCCCCACACATCAAAAATTTCAACTTCCAATGTGTAATTTAGAGGCATTTGATTTCTTCTAGAAATATTTCCTACTCGTTGACATCTATCATACATTTTAATATATTCATTAAAATCTTTAAAAATAGTAGGCCAATAAAATCCAACTTGCAAAATCTTATATGCAGTTCTATTTGTTCGAAAATGTGTTTGAAAATGTCATCCAAATTCAGAATCATGGCATCTTTCAATTATCTGTTGAGTTTTTTCATAAAGCACACATCTTTTAAAAATTAGGTCTTTACATTATTTATATAAAATGGGTCATCCCAAAAATAGTCTTTTGAAACATATATAAATTTCTTTAGTTGTGGATGTTTCATATCATCTGGTAAAATCTCACTTACAATATAATTCACTATATCAGCATACCAAGGTACATCCATTTCATCAATACTATATATTTGTTCATCAGGGAAATTTTCTAAAATTTCATTTGCAAAATTAGTTAATATTTCTATTTCTATTCTAGACAAATGTTCATCTATTTCATTATCATTTCCCTTTCTATTAATCATAGTAAAATCAAACTCTTACAATAGAAGTATCCATCTAATTAATCCTACTTTTGCATTAAGTATTTAATAGCAGAATGATCTATATGCACTATACATTTAGTTCCAATTAAGTAAGGACTAAGTTTATCGAAGGCATAAAAACATAGCAAATAACTCTCTTTCAGATGCACTACACATTTTATTCCAATTAAATAAGGTCTAAATTTATCAAAGGCATAAAAAATAGCTAATAACTCTCTTTCAATAATAGTATAGTTAGTTTGAGCATCATTTAGATTCTTACTAGCATAATATATAAATTTAAAAACTTTGTCATGCCTTCATCCTAATACAACCCCAATAGCATAATGACTAGCATCGCACATTATTTGAAGTGCTTTTTTCAAGTTAGGTGGTACTATTATAGGTGCAGTGACTAATTTTTTCTTTAATAATTCAATTACTTTTATTCATTCCTTATCAAAATCAAATTTCTTATCTTTTTCTAAAAGTTGGCATAACGGCTTAGTTATTTTTGAAAAATTTTTTATGTAGCGCCTGTAAAAACCACCTTGTCCTAGAAAACTTCTCACCCCTTTAACATTAGTAGGTGGTGGTAATTTTTCTATAACTTAAGATTTTCGGAGGATCTACCGCCATGCCTTTTCAAAAATTTTATGCCCAAGCACAATACCTCCTGCAACCATAAATTGACATTTTTCCCAATTTAATACTAGGTTAACTTTTTCACATACTTCTAGAACTTTTTTTAAATTATTAAGACATAACTCAAGCGAAGTCCCAAATAAAGAAAAATCATCCATAAACACTTCCATTCTATGTTCTATAAAATTGTTAAAAATTGATATCATGCATCTTTAAAATGTTGCAGGTGCATTGCATAGTCTAAAAGACATTCTACGAAAAGCAAATGTTCCATATGGGCTTATAAATAGTGTTTTATCTTGATCTTCTAGAGCAATTGGAATTTGATGATAAATAGTATATCCATCTAAAAAGCAATAATATTTATTCCCAACCAATCTATCCAACATTTGGTCTAGAAAGGGGCAAAGGAAAGCGATCTTTTATGGTGGCCATATTTAATTTTCTATAGTCAATACAAATTCGCCAACCAGTAACTTATCTTATTGGTATTAATTCATTTTTCTTGTTTGCTTCAATAGTCACTCCTCCTTTATTTGGAACACAGTGAATTGGGCTTACCCAAGCACTATCTGAAATAGGATATATAATTCTAACATCTAATCATTTTAAAATCTCTTTTTTAACAACTTCTTTCATTATTGGGTTTAATCTTCTTTGAGGATCACTTTAGGTATTTATATTGTTCATCTAAGAAAATTTCGTGATACAAATTGAAGGACTAATTCCTTTAATATATGCTAAAGTGCATCCAAAAGCCTTTTTATACTTGTTCAACATTTCTTTCAACTTTTGTTCTTGATATTTTGTTAACTCAGAAGATATAATAACAGGCAATGTAGATGACTCTCCTAAAAATACATACTTTAAATGGGCAGGTAATATCCTTAACTCAAGTTCAGGTGGTTTAATACTTGAAGGAAAAAGATTTTTACTATTATTTTCCAACAAGTCTAACGTTTAAATTTGTCCTGAATATAATCCAAATCTTCTCCTTTTATTTCATCTTCATTCTAAAAAATTTCTTCTTACTTTAATTTATCTTCACACTCATTCTTAAACTGTTCATTACTCAGGTAATCAACTGCTTCCATCCTGAAACATTCATTATCTTTTTCTATTGCAGAATATTTCATAGCTTTTGCTATACTTTTTTGATCATTAACTCTCATTATTAATTCTCCTTTTTGCACATCTATTACAGCTCTTCCTATTGCGAGAAATGTCTCCCTAAAATAATGGGAATTCTTTATCTCTCTCCATATACAATACTATAAAGCCTACAAAAAACAAATTTATCCACTTTTTCTAGTACATCATCTATAACTCCTTTTGGATAAGTTATGGATCGATTAACTAACTGAAAACTTGCAGTAGTAGGAGAAATTTCTCCTAAATCTAAACATTTAAAGATTGATAAGGGTATAAGATTGATACTTTTTCTTAAATTACATAAAGTTTTTCCATAAAACTTTTCACCAATTGCACAAGGTATAGTAAAACTACCAGGATCTTTTAATTTCTTAGGAAGCTTTTTCTGAATAATAGCACTACATTCTTCACTGAGTGCAACGGTCTCATGATTTGTAAACTTCCTTTTCTTATTTAGTACATCCTTCATAAATTTCACATAACTTGGCATTTGTTCCAAAGCTTCAACAAAAGGAATATTTAATGTTAATTTCTTAAGGATTTCCAAAAATTTTGTAAATTATTTATCTTTATTTTTCTGCTTTAGTCTTTGAGGAAATGGAGGTAATGGTTTTTCTAGAGGAACCTGTGTTTGTTCATTTTCATGTTGATCATTTTCTGTTTCTTCGTTCCATTCATCAACTTTAGATTCTCTTTGAATCCTTGTTTCAACTTCTTTTCCACTTCGTAATTGAATAGCTTTAATTCGCTCTTTATTTTGATCTTTTGGATTAACTTCCACAGTACTCGGAAGAATTCCAGAAGGTTTGTTACTAAGTGCAGTAGCAATATGTCCTAATTGATTTTCAATTTTTCTAATAGTAGCCCCTTGATTTTGTAATTGATTTCCCATATTCAACAACACTTCTTCCATCATCAACTTCTTTTCCTTAACTTGTGGGTTAGAAATGGAGTTAAATCCTGGAGGATAATAAGGTAAAAAATTAGGATTTACTTGATTGTTCAGATTTCCAAATGGATTCACCGGATTGTTATAATTATTCCAACTAAAATTAGGGTGATTTTTCCATCCAGGGTTGAAATAGTTAGAATAAGGAGTCTTATTTTGATTATTTATAGCATTTAAATAAGATGATTGAGTAACAATAATATGTCCTAGTGAATTTTCTTCTAATACTGGGGGCATTTCAGAATAATTCACTCCTATTTGATCAATATTTTTAGAAATAACAGCAATTTGAGATGTCAAAATAGACATTGCGTTAGAATAATGAATACTGGCTACTCTCTTAGAATTTACCCTTTCAAAAGGTCATTGAAAATTATTAGTAGCCATTTCTTCAATTAATGAATATGCTTCTACAAAAGGTTTTGACATTAATGATCCACCCGTAACAGCATTTATAATAGATCTTAGTGATCCTACTAATCCATTATAAAAGGTTTGAATTATTAACCAATCTGGTAAAGCATGGTGTGGACATTTTCAAAGAAGATCTTTAAATCTTTCTCAGGCTTCATATATCGATACCCCTTCAAATTGACAACAATATGTAATATCATTTCTAAGATTAGTGGTTTTTTACGGTGGAAAATATTTAGCCAAGAATTTTCATGATAGTTCTCCCCAAGTTCTAATAGATCTAGGTGCTAATAAATTTAACCAAGCCTTGGCTTTATCCCTTAATGAAAAAGGAAAAAGTCTAAGCCTAACAACATCATTAGACACTCCGTCATCACAATTTTCAAGAAAAATAGCAAGATGTAAGTTAGGATCTTCAGTAGGTGATCCTCTAAACTGATTAACAAGATGTAAGTTAGGATCTTCAATAGCTGATCCTCCAAACTGATTATTTTGTATCATTTGGATAATAGCAGGTTTAAGCTCAAATGAATTAGCAGCAACATCGGGATTTTGAATTTTCAAGTGAAGTTCAGCTACTATCGGATTCACATAACCTTTTAAAGGTCTTTGTCGATTCTCATTTATTGGATTTTCTAAGTTATTTGTCATTTCTTTTAAATTTTTAATTTATCTTTGTTGTTTTCGAATTTTTCTAATAGTACGTTCTAACTTTGAATTGTAAGGTACTAAACCTTCAGATCAAATATTTTGCATAAACAAATAAAGTAAGCAAAGTAGAATTCTTTTTTTTTTAAATACTCTTAAATAAATTTCTTTTGGGATTTTTGATTTTTTTTAATTTTTAATTTATATATATGTTTATAGTGTATATATTATCTCTAACATTCCTAATTTATCAAAACTATTTAATTTACCTAAATTTAACCGTTACCTTCCCAGGAAACGACGCCAAAAACTTGATCTCGATTTTTTATATGTAAGGATTTATGAAGTTGACACGACTACAACGCCAAAAACTTTATCCTTATATGAAAAGTAAGTTGTGTAAAATATATATAATTATAGGTAATTAATAATGGGATTCTACGCAAGTATACGTATCGTTATCTAGTGATAAAGGACTTTCTATTTAAGCCCCAAATATCGATCCCACATGGAAGATGTAAATTGGCAATGATAAGTTTTACTATGAAATTTATAGAAAATCAAACAAAATTACTGTCACTAATTTCAAATGCTGAGATGTTATCAAAACTAAAGTACTTAACTATTAGCAAAATAGAAATGCAAAGTTTAAAATGTAAATACTAATCTACTAACTATGTTTATGTAATGAAGATTTCTTATGTGAAAAAACATCATTTCCACTACAATGAGATTCTGGTGAAATGAGATGAGATAAATGTTTATAATATGTATTGTGCCAAATAGGAGCAATTATAAATCTCTACCCTGATACAATGTATAGAAAATCATTGGATAATCCTAGGTTTTTCCCTAAATCTGTGGCTAGGCCAGGAGGATATCGGCTCCCACTCTAGAGCTCCCACTTCCCTTCACCTAAAAGCTAACTCTCGCTTTAGTTTTTAAACACTAATATCGAATTGGGAATTTTAGTCAATAACCCTAAAGATTTTCCAATTCTACACCCAACAAAGAATATTTTCCTATTTATTTGCACTTAATTCCATGAACAAATTTCTCCTCCATGAAATTAAATGTAATTCTCACTCTATTGTAGAACTCATACTCCATTTCCCGGATCATATGTTTCACAACATATTTTAACAATTCAATTGACCAGATCAAAATGTAAATTAAGTTTGGAGTTGAAAAATCATCACAATTTATTTTTTATTTTAATATTGACACATCATATTATCTCTTCATTTCACCATATCTCAGAGTAGGGAGAAAGATAGAGGGAACTACTAGACTTCATGAGAAAGACACAACAAAACACAAATGTCATATATGAAAGAAAGTTCATACAACACTGATAAACAAACAAAACTTATCTGAAACTCTTCTCAAAGCAAATCCCTTGTAGCCTTTCCTTATAAATGCAGGAAGAAGATATCTCTCACTTTTCTCCTTCTCTAACACTCATATAGAAAGTTTCACACTAAATCTAACCACACGAACTCTAAACTATAAAAGAAAAATCACTAATGGACTCCAATATGGTGGTAAAATGAAAATGAATTATGAAGAATGGAAAAAATGGAGTGTGAACGTCTTGGAGCGAAAAGGAGTCACTTTCCAAATGAGTTTTGGTCTCAAATAAAGCCCAAGGTCGGTTTTCCAAGAGGTGCCTCCAAAAACTCTTCAAAAATCATCCAAATTCTTTGAACCTTCTAGAGACTGGGGCTGAACCATCTTTGGCGCTGTCGGCGCTAGTCTGGCACCGTCGGTGCTGAGTAAAAATTTTAGTTGTTTTGTTGTTCTGCGCCGTCTGCGCTGCCATTGGCGTGGTTGGCACTGAGTATTTCTTCAAAAATGTCATTTTGACTCCAAATTCCATCCTTTTTGCTTCCTTTTTGTTTTAAGTCCTAAAAATCAACAACCTGCAAGAAAACATCAAAATACCATCCATTAAGGTGCAATATCACCAAAAATAAGTATAAAATATGGGTCTAAAAATGCATATTTTTTTGTGTATCAGATGTCAGGACTGTTAGTAGGAGTTGTAGTTCATAAACTCAGGGTGGACAAAGATATGACCCCAGTAAAATAAGCTCCCAGAAGAATGTGCCTTGAAATACAACAATAAGTCATAGTCGAGGTGAAGAAATTAATCAAAGCTAGCATTGTAAGAGAAGAGCGATACCCCACATGGCTGGCTAACATTGTACATGTTAAGAAGAAAAATGGTCAAATCCGTGTTTGTGTCAACTTCAGGGATTTGAACAAAGCATGTCCAAAAGATGAATTCTCTTTATCGATACCAGAAATTATGGTGGACATCGCTTCAACACATGAGATTTTTCTTTTTTATGGACGGATCATTGGGGTACGACCATATCAAGATGACTCCAGAAGATGCAGCACTTATAGCCTTCAGAACACCTATCAGGATTTTTTGCTACACAGTGATGTCGTTTAGTTGAAGAACGCTGGAGCGACATATCAACGAGCTATGACAAAGATTTTTTATGAACTCATTCACAACCAAGTGGAATGCTACATGGATGATTTGATCATCAAAAGTAAACAAAAAATAGACCATTTGTACAATTTTAGGATCATGTTTGAACGATTACAACAATATGACCTTAAAATGAATCCCTTAAAGTGCGTCTTTGGCGTTACCTCTGAGAAATTTCTAGGATTTTTTGTTCGTCATCGGGGAATTGAGATCTACCCGGATAAGATTAAAGCTATCTTGGAGATACCTCCTCCCAAGACCTTGAAACAACTATGTTCCTTCCAAGGGATGTTGGAATATATGAGACGCTTTATTTCTAATCTTTCAGGTAGGTGTCAGCCCTTCTCGGCAATAATTAAAAAGGACGCCAAATTTGTTTGGGAAGAGAAATGCCAGCAAGCCTTTGAGGATATTAAACAATATTTAATGACACCTCCTATTTTGGTAGCCCCTGTCCCCAAGGAAACCATTAATACTTTATACCGCGACCTTAGATGACTCTCTTGGAGCCTTTTTAGCCCAAGTCAATGATAAGGGTAAAGAAAATGCACTCTACTACTTAAGTCATTGTCTAATATCGATGGAAGTAAGGTATCCACCTATTAAGAAGCATTGTATATCTTTAAGTTTTTCCGCCCAAAAGCTTGGACACTACATGCTTTCTCATAAGATTACCCTAATTTCAAAAGTTAATCCGTTGCAATATTTGATGACCCGACCAACACTTTCTAAGCATCTAGCAAGATGGTCAATGATTTTATTGCAATTTGATATAACTTTTGTTCCCCTCCTGCTATCAAGGGACAAATTTAGCAGACTTCCTCGCTGCACACCCACTTTCAACTGGGTTCCCTCTTAATGATGAGTTACCAGATGAACAAGTATTACAGATGGATTTCTCTGGTGTGCAACGCTGAGATGTACTTCAACAGAGCTTCGTCAGCCATAAAAGACAAGGGTCAGATATAGTTATACCCGACAAAGCAGGGGTTAGTTTGATCTTTATCACACCAGATAAGGGCATGCTGAGGTTCTCATACCACCTGACAAAGTCGTGCACCAACAATGAAGCAGAATATGAAGCCTTAATTATCGGGTTGGAGTTGGCAATCTCAATGGACATAAAACATATTGTCATCTATGACAACTCTAGCTCGTCATCCAGTAAGTCACCGGATAGTACAAGATTTTAAAGCCGAGATTAGCAGAATACCATCAATACACAATGAAGCTGCTTGAGCAAATTCTCAATGAAACTTTCTATTGGATTCCAAGGGGAGATAATGCCCATGCTGACACTCTAGCATAACTTACTAAGGAGCTGACATGTCCAACGAAGGATTCCATTGATATCACAGTGTAAGGGAAATAGGTTTTTTCTCAAGTCGACCTCAATAATCTACACAAGCTTGAAAAAGAAAAAGAAATGATGATTGCGCTTGCTGGTATCAAAGAAAACTGTCGTAAGCCATTAATAGAATATTTGCATACTGGAAAGCTGCTGGAGGACAAGTTGACCAAAGGAAAATATGTTGAGATTTTCATACCCATTTTATATTATTTTTGATGATATTGCACTTTAAAGAAAGGTATTTTTGATGTTTTATTGTAGGAATGATGAATTAGGGTCATTGGAGTAAAATGATGCAAAAAGGAGCGAATTTGGAGCAAAAAGGACCAAAATGTGAAGAATTGAACTAGGGCGTCGATGGCAAGATTTTCCTAAGGCTCCATAATTAATTCACTTAGAAGGCCCGCCGACGGCGCCCTCGAGGCCACTGACGGCGAGATCGGTGGTTATGTCCAACCAGGCTTTGGATGAGGACGAATTTTGGAGTAGTGCTTAGGAAACTCTTGGGAAAGCTTATCCACAACTTTAAAAGAAGATTTTGGGCAAAATTTGAAGAGAGCCTGGAGGTCCTGGAGGTTAGAAAGGTCCTGAAGGTTGAGGGAGACTCAAAATTGAAGTGTGAAAAAAGTGTAGAGAGTCTAAATTGTGAGGAATTCTTCGAGTGATTGTAAGAGTGGAGGGAAAGTGAGAGATTTCTTCCTCCTTGCCACTTCAAAGAGGAATTCATGTGCTGTAAAGAAAGGAAGAGATTTAGAGGAACTTCAAGGAGTTTGCTTGGGGAGAAATTAGAGATGTGCTATAAAGAAAAGAAAAGATTTAGAGAAACTTTAAGGAGTTTTCTTGGGGAGAAGTTAGAGATAAGTTTATTTACTTGTTGTAGTTTGTATGACTTTGATTTTATATATGAATTCTGAGTTTTGTTGTGGCCCATGAGATCTGAGTAATTTTCTCTGTCTTTCTCTTGTCTTGAGCTGTGAAATGGTGATTCCATGAGATCTGAGTAGTTTTCTCCGTCTTTCTCCTTGTCTCAAGATTTGTGAAATGGTGATTGTCTTTCTCCTTGTCTTGAGATTTGTGAAATAGTGACTTGTTGTAGTTTGTATGACTTTGATTTTATATATGAATTCCGAGTTTTGTTGTGTTTTCCCCAAGATCTGAGTAGTTTTCTCTGTCTTTCTCCTTGTCTCCGAGTTTTGTTGTATTTTTCCCATGAGTTCTGAGTAGTTTTCTCTGTCTTTCTCCTTGTCTCGAGATTTGTGAAATGTTTTTAAATTGGTGAAGCCATGAAAATGTTTAAGAAATTGTGATGATCTTTTCACTTCGATCTTCCCATGAGATCTGAGTAGTTTTCTCTGTCTTTCTCCTTGTCTTGAGATTTGTGAAATAGTGAATGAGTTCTGAGTAGTTTTCTCTGTCTTCTCCTTGTCTTGAGATTTGTGAAATGGTGATTTGAATTGGTGAAGTCCTAAAAATGTTTAAGAAAATGTGATGATCTTTTCACTTCGATCTTAATTTACTTTGAATATGGCAAATTGATTTGTTAAAATATGTTGAGTTTTACAACTAAAGTGAAGATTACATCCAAGATTTAGATTTGATTTGTTAAAATATGTTGAGTTTTACAACTAAAGTGAATATTACATCCAAGATTCAGGGATAAATTTGTTAAAATATGTTGAGTTTTACAACTAAAGTGAAGATTACATCCAAGATTCAGGGAGTAATTTGTTAAAATATGTTGAGTTTTACAACTAAAGTGAAGATTACATCCAAGATTTAGGGAGGTTAAGCCCTTGGAAGTTGGGTGCAAATAAATAGGGAAATAATATTATCGGGCATAGATTTGGAAACCTTGGAAGTTGGGTGCAAATAAATAGGAAAATAATATTATCGGGCGTAGAATTGGAGATTGCATTGGAAGTTGGGTGAAAATAAATAAGGAAATAATATTATCGGGCGTAGAATTGGAGATTTTAGAGTGACCGAAATTTGGTTCAAATAAATAGGGAATAAAATTATCGGTCGCAGAATTGGAGATTTTAGAGTGACAAACTAAAATCTCCAATTTGGTCCTATCGTTTGGGTGTTGGAGTGTAGATGTTAGCCCTCAGGCGAGGGGAATGTGCGAACTCAGAAGTGAGAGCTGGTATCCTCCCAGCCTAGCCACAAGTTTAGTAAACAAGCGTAGGATTAGTCAATGTTCTTTATGCCTAGACCAAAGGGTAAAGAATAGGTACAGAATTAATAACCAAGCATAGGATTAGTCAATGTTCTTTATGCCTGGACCAAAGGGTAAAGAATAGGAATTCCTATTTGGCACAATATAAATTGAACTAATTCATTTTATCCATTCACCATAATTTCTTGACAAGGAGAAGTCAATTTGAACTAATTCACTTTATCCATTCACTTTAATTTCTTGACAAGGAGAAGGATGCTTCAAATTAAACTGATTCATTTTATCCATTCACTATAATTTTTTGACAAGGTAAAAAATAGATATGCTCCTATTTGGCACAATACAAATTAAACTGATTCATTTTATTCATTCACTATAATTTTTTTGAAAAGGAGAATGATGCTTTCTTATATATTGAATATCACATTAAAAACCTCATTAGTATAATTAGATTGAGATATATTGAATATCACATTAAAAACCTCATTAGTATAATTAGTTATTTAAGAGTTATTAAAAATTACATATTTATTTCAATTGTCTATTAGTGATAGATAAGCAAATTGATTTTCATTGTTGCGATTAAAGTATTGCTTTTCTAAAATCTTAGTTCGTAGCTTCTAATATTAATCCCTGTGGGATTGATATCTAAGACTCCATTAGAGCCCTATATTACTTGAGCGATGCGTATACTTGCATTGATAAGCTCAAATGAATTAGCCACTACATTAGGTTTTTGAATACTACAATGAAGTTCATCTATAGTAGGGTTGACATAATCTCTTAAAAGTCTAAACTCTTGATGAATTTCAGCATTTTGATCATTCTGGTCTGCCATTTCTGTAATATTTTTTAGATTTTTCAAGATTTTTAATTTTTTTGGTTTTTCTAATTTTTCTAATAGTTCTCTCTAATTCAGAATTGAAGGGCAATAGTCCTTCAGAACCTGAACTACACATACACTAGCATATAATAAAATAAAAATAAACACACTCAAAATAAGATACAATAAATTTTAAAGTTTAAATAAAACTTTTTATAGAAATTTACTTTTGAAATTAATTTTCCCCCGGCAACGACGTGAAAAACTTGATCTTGATTACTGCTTATATGCAATAGTTTAACAATAATTTTGATTATATTTTTCACTTATATTTTTATTTTGCAACAAAACTAAAAACTTGATCCTAAAGAAAAATCAAAATTTAACTTTTAATTTATATATATTGGATACTACGCAAGTATATGTATCGTTATTAAGTAATATAAGACTTTTTGATTAAGACCTGAATATCGAACCCACATGGAGATTATGCAATATGCACTTTTTGAAACTTTCTATTTTTAAAAAGACAATTATTTAAACTAAAGATGATTCTTGTAGTAATGAAAATTTAAATATTTTTGGTATTTTTAATATTTTGATAGAGCAGTAATAATTTAAAAAGATAAATCGAGTATTTGCAGAAGAAAAGCAATAAAGATAAAAAAACATCTTTCTTTTTATTATGAATCAGTAATAAATAATAGGAATTCTGTTTTGAAAGTATGCAAATCGTGTTGAGCCAAATAGAAGCAACAATATTCTTTACTTTTACTAGAGATGCTATAAAGAACATTGGCTAATTTAAAGTTTGAATAACTATGAAGACCGGCTAGGCAGGGAAGATACTAGCTCTCTTTCTAGAGTTCCCTCGATTCCCTCCACCTGGGGGCTAACATTCTCGTATCAGAACCTAAGAAAATAAACCAAGTTGGGGGCTTTAACCTGTCACTTTAAAGTCCCCTAACTCTACACCCTTCAATAAATATTTTCTTATTTATTTGCACTCAATCATATGAAATACATTCTCATTCATACAACCTCATGTGATTCTTTCCAATTGTTGACTGAGACAATACCAGCCAGTTCTTACATGTTCTCACAACAAATGTTAACATCTGGATTGGCCAAATCAAGAAGTAAATGAAGAGATTCTTACATGTTCTCACAAAAATTTTAGCATTTGGATTGGCCAAATCAAGAAGTAAATGAAGTGCATGGATTTAAATCATCACAACAGTTTTAACATCTGGATTGGCCAAATCAAGAAGTAAATGAATTTTTTATGTTCTCTAATAAAATTTAACATCTGGATTGGCTAATCAAGAAGTAAATGAAGTGCATGGATTTAAATCATCACAACTTCTTCCAACATTAAAGATCAATACTCTCCACAACTTCCATCCAACACTTAATTACTTATCATTTTAAGAAGAAAGATAAAGAAAACTACTCAGAATCNATCCAGTAAAATCCATAATCCAATTCCTTTTAGAAACATTGATATTTTTTTAATAGTAGAAAGAACATTTAGAAGTATTAAAGTATAAACTAGAGATAGTCTGAAATTTTAAAATCTCATTCCAAACTCTTTTAATGGAATTTTTATTAGCATTGGTAAAGAGAATCAAGTCATCAACAAAACATAAATGTGTTGCCTTTATGATTATAATTCAAACTAGGATAGGAAGTAAATAAACCATTCAAGCAATGAGATAAATAATAAAATGAAATAATGAAAAAATAAGGTAATAAAGGATCTGTTAGTTTGATACCTTTAGAAGCTTTGAAAAAAACCTTGCTTTGTCACATTAATAAGAAGAGAGTAGTAATTGTCATTTAGAATTCTATATATTAGCTTGCAAAAAACATTATTAAAACCAGTAGCTTTAAGAATGTCAATAATAAATTCCCAACGAATAGTGTCAAAAGCTTTTTTAATGTCCATTTTGAAGATAACATTCCCCCTCTACTTTTCTTATCAATATCCAAGAGAAGCTCTTGGACAATAAGAGCATTATTGCAAATATTCCTACCTTTCATAAAAGCAGATTGATTCATGTTATTAATATCATTAAGATTAGGTTGCAACCTTTTAACCACAATTTTAGAAATAATCTTAGACACAACCGTATTCAAACTAATAGATCAAAAAGCATCCCCAAGTGTTAGCATCACACACCTTAGCAATCAGCACAATATTGGAAATTTTAAAATATTTCGACAAATCCTTGCCTCTAAAAAAGTTTTAAATAGCTTCAACAACTTCAGTATGAATGATATCCCATCTATGCTTATAGAATTCTACTGTGAAACTATCAGGACTAGCAGTTTTCCCCATATCCATAAGATCAATAATATTTTTACTTTCTACACTACTAGGAA
The DNA here is from genome assembly GCA_002079205.1 of Phalaenopsis hybrid cultivar. Taxonomy (NCBI): domain Eukaryota; kingdom Viridiplantae; phylum Streptophyta; class Magnoliopsida; order Asparagales; family Orchidaceae; genus Phalaenopsis; species Phalaenopsis hybrid cultivar. The sequence continues at coordinate 247,091 of JXCR01138177.1, forward strand.
TACTGGTAAGCAAAGCATTATTGATATTGACATCTCTATTATAAAGAGTTCTATTAATAGGGATTAGAGGACTACCATTACTTTGAAAAGCATTAGAAAAATATTTGACACCATTAATATCAATATCAGTAAAATTATGTAAAATAGTACCATCCAAACCAATAATCCTCGTAATCAAATTAGCATTCTGTCGACTCTTAATGCAAGCGTGAAAGAAGGCAATATTTCTATCACCATTCAAGAAGTTAGTCTTAGTAGCTTTTTTATCATAAAAGTTTTCTTCCAAATTAATAGGTTCAATTAACTATTTTTGGCCTTAAAACAAAGCATGCCAATCTATTTCCAAACCTATAACTTTTTCCTTAAGAGCCTCAATGTTATGTTGAAGATGGCCAAAAATATCCCAATTCCACTTCTCAAGAGCTTTGACAAGATATTTTTGAAGAGTCCAAATCTTATAACCAGAATTGCCAGAAACTTGAATCTTCCAATTGTCTTTAAGAAACTTTAAAATTATCATGAAGAATCCACATATTATAAAATTTGAACTGGTATTGAATAATATGATTACTTTCACTTATTTTTAAAATAATAGGAGCATGATCTGAAGCATCAATAGCTAAGTGAGAAATAGTATGCATAGAAAAACTAAATATCCAATTAGAATTGGGAACATATCTATCAAGCCTTTCAAAAATCTTTCCTCTATGCCAAGTAAAAGGGTTTCCTTCAAACCCCAAATCATAAAGCCCCACGTCCATTAGAGTAGCATTGAATTCATTAATACTCATAAAGTTAGGAGTGATTCCACCTTTCTTCTCATTTGCAGAAGAAATAATATTAAAATCACCTCCCATAAGCCAATCCTCATTAGAAGGATTAATAGATTTAATCAAATTCCAAGTTCAGAATGAGCTTGTTTAGTACAACCTGCATAAATGATAGTCAAAAGAAAAGAAGTTTGAGAAAATTGAATAAGAAGATGTAAAAGTTGAGAATGATTAATAAGAATATCAATCTTTTAAAAATATTTCCATAAAAACCAAATTTTATTATTGATATTAGTAAGAGATTTGAAAGTACCAAATCTTTGTAAATAAAAATCATTATTCACAATAGCTACAATAATCTCAAGAATTCTAAAAAAAATTTAAATTACAAGCACGAATAAGATTATGAAGTCTATTAGAAGCATTAGACTATGCCTCTAATGTTCCGAACAAGTGTGTTAAATTTCATCAAGAACAATCTTTCCCTTATTCGATCTAGTAACAGTAGCCATTTCAGACTTATCAATTTCTTTTCCTTGCAATTGCTCATGCAAAGCCTCTGGATTAACATAACTCAATTCAGGACACCCTTTAAATTTTCTCTTTCTAGATGATCGTTGGATCATCCAATCCTCCTCATATTCCATTCGAGTAAGAGCAGGACCATCCTCATTAATCGGGCTAAGATGCACATTCTATTGCTTGTCAACATTCAAATCACTAGGATTTAAAACATTGCAACAATCACTAATCTGCTCATTAGAAAGTAATTTTCCAGTAACTTCGTTATTCATCAAAATACTAGTAGTAGAAGTAAAAGCATTTTCAGTCAATAAAAAATTATCAATCTCTCTATTTACCATATCAGCATTCATATCAGAAATAAAAAAATGTGTATTATCTAAAGATTGAACAGAAACAACTTTGTCAGTCTTAGCAATATTGCTCAAATCTTAAACCATCACATAAGAAATTAAATTCTCGTTATTAGCAGTATTGTGCGAAGTATTAGCAGAAGCATGAAAATCATTCACCAACATCAAAGAATGATCAACAACTTTAGAAACCATAACATTCTTTTCTTTTGATACAACAATATGATTATTATCAAAACATGATAAAGAACCAGTGGTAACATTCTTATTATTTTGAATATTTTGAGGAGAGTTGGATGCGGGATGCAAACCATTAAAATTATTTTCATTATAATTTTTATATTTTCTCAATTCAGGATGAGCATTGTAAAAATGAGAAAGAAGATGTCCAAACATCTTGCATTCCATGCAATAATGCAGGACAAATTTCATCTCAGCTTTCTTCCAATAGCCATCATTTGAATTTCCCATCCAAATAGAATCATGAAAAATAGAAGTTACATCGCGTTCAACCAATATTCGAGCCATCGAGGGTCTGGACAAAGTGCTCGTAGCCAAGTCCATTTTCAATGGCTTACCAAAAATCAATCCTAAGGAATAAAGAACTTTCAGATTAAAATAGTGAAGTTTCAATCCGGGAAATCTTATCCAAATAGGCACAATAGGGGGCTCTTCCGCAGGATTGAAACCAGGAGTTCATTTAAGAAGTTTCAGATAGCACTTCTCAATGGTCAAAACCATTTTAGCAAATAGAGAGGTATAATCCTCTTCTAATTGTAATTTAATCATAAGATTTGTACCATCAATCAACCCCAAATTCCAACCACCAGGAAGATGTAACTCAGAAAAAAATTTCTTAATAACCTCGATTATAGGATGATCAAAAGAAAATTTAACAATTAGTGTAAATCCTAAAGGCTCAGTCAGAATGCCTGTATCTTCTTCAGAAAAAAGAAGTGTAGGTTTACCGATCTTCCCCCATTAGGATTTTCGGTAATCTGGCTAAGAAAATCCTTGGAGAAACGCACTTCTCTCGAATCATATTGCTTGCCTGCAACTACATCTTTGAAAGATGGAGCAACCGAAGCCATGAAATATGCCAGTTCGAGAAGATCCAGCCCAAAAACTCACTGCAAATCGAAACCTAGGTCGGAACTCGACAAGAAAACAGAGACACTCCAAGAAACCTCCAAGAAACCATTTTTTTCTATTAATTAAAAATTTATCTATAGAAGAGATGATTGATCTTAGAGATAGTCTTGTAATCCAATTGCCTAAAATATTTGTAAGTATAATTAATTTATTTATTTTCTCAACTTATTATTATTGATACATTTATTATTAATGTATACGTTTTTAATACAATTTTTAACTTGTCCTTTTCTAATTATATTTTAGGTTAGGAGGTCAAATTTGATGTGCAAATATTCAAATTCATGAGTATTTTTTTTTGCTATAAATAAAATCTTAAATGATATTTATTTTTTGGAACCCATTTGTCTATAATATGAATAAATCTTGGATTGCAGTGTGTTGATTTTTAGCTGGAGCTTGAATTATTAGTATAAAGATTTTTTAGGTATAACTTGAATGATTTATTATAATATGAATAAATTTGAATCAATTTGATTAACGAATAATTGCTTTTGAGTATTGACAATGTTGGTTAACTATTATTTCAATGGGCCTCCATTTTAGGCCCCATGATACAGGCCTATATTCTCTCGCTAAACGGCTGTGGTGTACGCGTTCAAGCCGCCGGCCGAGCATACAATATAATAAAACTTGTGCTTTTCCTCATTTGCCTGAGACGTCTCGCATCATACTAGGGTTTCTTCCTGGCTGCGCCGTGAAAAAGGTATCTTCGTTTAATCTCCAGCACCGCGTGGCTGAGATGATTACAGCTTTTCTCCAAATTCTTTCCATTCTGATCGCGTTTCTCTTGTTATTTTTAGCAAGCGTTTACTGTTTTTTTGGATCATTGATTCTTTTGTTGTTGTTGTTGGGAAGTTATTTTTGCATTAGATCTGACGTTCTAAAACATCCGTTTCTTCTCATCGAGATTTTCTGGTTTAATTTTACTTAAAGTGATGGCGGTGGTTGTATGTAGATTTTTTTAAGCCGTGTCCTAAAGAATACTATCAAGGTTTTTTTTTTCTTTATACGGTGTAAGTTTCTTAGAATTTTGTGATGTTTATGGCCATATGCGGATCAGTAGTATCATCGGAATAGCCTTTAGCTAACTTGAGACCTGTTTCAACTCCCTGTTGATGCATTATTGGCACAATTATCCTTTTTTTCCGTTAATGTTTGGTTGAGTTGATGTACAAATTTTTTTTTTCACTGGTGTTTTACATATTTCCTACCACTTGGGATTATGGTTCGTTTTGGTTTCCCCTTTAATGTTGCCTTTAGGTGCATTCGTTTACCTTAATTTTTTGTGGTTTTTGGTTCCTAATAATAAATTTGGAAGTTTTATAATGTAGCTTAGCCTCCATATGTTTTCAAATTTTATATATTCTACTTATGCTCAACATGAAAGCTCTTAAGAATATGATATTTCTAAGAAAATCATAATAACAATATATTATGTTGTGGTTTTGCCTTGAAAAAAAAATATATAAAATTTGCTGGTGTTCTTATAAATTTGAACATACTATTGCTAGTGGCTATGGTTTAAGGTAGGATTGTCCTCTGTCCTTGCATTCATTTTGAATTGTCCTTTGTAGTTAGCAGAGATGGTAAAATGTGTAAAATTGTCTCCTTCAGTATATTTGCAATGCTTGACCCCCTTTTTATTTGAATGATGTGCCATCTGCAGTTTATGGCAGTTGTTTTGAGCCTGGATGGTGTTGTTATGAGTATGGCCTCAGAGTGGAGTGATCATGAAATTCATTTTCAGCATGTTATTGCTTGTTCAAATTGTAAATTTTTATTTTATGGTTGAGTTTTATGATTTTATTGTAAATTTTTATTTTATGTTTTCAATCATCACATATTGCAACCAACCAACAAATTATTAGTCTCACAGGACTCAATAAGATGTTTATCATATTATACTTAAATATACACTAATCTTTTGTATTAAAATAAGTTGTTTATGGTGCCCTTGATACTAGTTTAGTTTAACATGGTTTTTTTACTATGCGCATCTCGAATTTGATAGCCAAATTATAGTGGGACATTCTTTATAGCTTATACTCTGCATAAGGAAGTCTTTTTGTTAGGTATTTTGATCTTGCTTTAGTTTAATTATAAGAACAATTAAGTGCTCCACAATTTGTTATATTGTTGGATCAATCTTTGGATTTTTAAAAAATTACATCCTTTTGATCCAACCCATAAATGAAGCAAAAGTTAGGATGATTTTATTATTTTTCTCTATGTATTCTTTATAAGGAATTTATTGAAGGTTTAAACAAAATGTAAAATGGCAATTGGGAGTTGAGGTTTTTTCTTAGCAAGACGAGTGTTAGTCTCGAGATGTAAACCTCTAAATAAATCATAAAATTAAAAATAATTTTTAAATAATACAAATCATTGANGGCAATTGGGAGTTGAGGTTTTTTCTTAGCAAGATGAGCGTTAGTCTCGAGATGTAAATCTCTAAAAAAATCATAAAATTAAAAATTATTTTTAAATAATACAAATCATTGATATATTAATTTAATTTATTATCACAAAGACATAAGCTACAAATTATCATCTTTACTATCATTTAGTTCTGTGTCATTAATAAATTTAAAATATTCTTCATTCACTTCAATTTCTTTCACCATGAATTAATCTTAAATCCAATATAATTTAAAATAAAAGAATAGATTAATAACATAATCAAATAATTATACTTAAATTATTTTTTTTTGACATTTTTGAGGAATCGTATCATATTTATTAAAAATAATATAATATAATATATTATAATTTATATTTTTTTGCATAACTTGATCGAGGTGCAGCTTCAAACGCCTCGAGGCATAAAGCCTTAAGGCGTACATCTCAAAGGCACAAGTCTCTATGTTTTTTTTTTTTTCGTTAGCCTCAATTTGAGACTTTCCTCTATGCGTAAGCCTCAAACTTCTTTTTGAACAAAGTATTGTTGTCATATCCATGAATAAAATATAAATGGATACATNACACAAGTCTCTATGTTTTTTTTTTTTTTTCGTTAGCCTCAATTTGAGACTTTCCTCTAGGCGTAAGCCTCAAACTTCTTTTTGAACAAAGTATTGTTGTCATATCCATGAATAAAATATAAATGGATACATTGAAAAATAGATACATAATGCTTTCACTATGTTATGAATATTTGTATTCATAGCAATTCATTTGTATGAGTTGCCCAAATGATCACATTTGGTTTAAGTGTTGGTAGGATAACTATCTAAACACTCCAAAATGTTTAGGAAAAATAATTCAAAATTCAAAACAAATTCTCACACTTATGCTCCTACCAACCTCAGTAGTATTAATGAAAATGATGTTTATGCTTAAGTTTTAGAAAGGAAAATTTGAGAATTGAGGTATTTTGACTTAGGAAAGCAAGACACAAGTCTTGAGGAAGATCAATATGTAAACCACAAAATAGAAAAATAAAAAAAAACTCAAAATTTTATGCAATTAAGAAATGAAAATTTGTATTTGAATGTCACAATTCTTATGTGTTTTACATATCTAATACTTAAAATTTTATATTTATATTTAAAACACTTGTGTAATAANATAACCAAATTACCTTTCTTTCATTGGCAAGCTTCACCCATTTCTTTCTTGGGGAAGTACGGTCAACTCTTTAGACTTCTGGACATCCTATTCAATCACCTTCCAACAGGGAGGTTTAGGGGGCCATTAAGGACTTTTTAATCTTCATGTGGGGTCGGACCCCCAACAGGTGTTTTGGTGGACTAATCTCATCTAGGCATGGTGCGTTGTAAAGTCGGTCCTGCACTGGGTCTTGAACTTCATTTTTTCCTTTCAAGTTTGATTTGTTGTCTTGCAAATTAAATCGGAATGTGTCGTACTGCTTGTGGTCTTTAAAATTTTCTTACACTAATTAAATCTTTCTACCTTCAAACTATTTTTACTAAAATTTTAAAACCTCCATAATTTAAATAAATACTTACCCAGTCTATAGATTGGCCTCTGTTAATTTTTAGTGCTCGCACTAAGATTATGAGGTATTGGCTAAATACCTAAACCCATAGCTTCCTCTTTTGAAGTTGTTGCAATGGCATTTCCAGCACTAAATTTTTCTTGTAACCTGCCAACAAGTCGCAACGCCCGCAATTTTGCTCCCACCATCAAGTTTGGAGCAGGATTTGAAGATCTCCAGGTCATCCTTTGGAAAACCATGATCGTTGTAATGAAAGTCGATGCTCCAGAAGTTCAGGAACCGTCTGTTGAGTTTATCCTAAGCTTCCCTTAGGATTTCCCTTCTTACAAGAAGGCCAAGACTACTACCACCATGGCACCTACTAAGCCTATTGTTCCCTCTGTTGCTAAGGGAAAAGAAGTTATGATCATTGAAGACTCGACTGAGGGGTTAGTTGTCCCGCCATCAGTGTTTGAAATCGGATCAAGTTCGAGCACTGCACCATTAACCCGAACCCAAAAGAGGAAGCACAGCCGAAAGGTTTGGAGGGCTACTAAATCCCAAATTTTTGAGGAAGTACCTGTTGATGAAGAACCTCATCAGGATGAGTCAGCATGAGTCAGCATTGTCGGAAACCTATCCACTTCTACAAAGGAGTAGGTTTCATCCCTTTATGGATACCAATGGGTACAAATGTATCCAAAAGATCGCTGCTACTTTATTTTCACTTCATGGACATGGTGAGGAGAGGAAGAAGCCTACTCCTATCACGCAAGTCAGTTCAGTTTTTTAAAAAGTAGCTGCTAAAGAAGGTTGTTCAGTTGGCAAGTTACTCAAAAGAGTGGGATGTGCAGTATCTCCTCAAATGAAGAAATAAATTTTAAGGGATGTCAAAACTGCCAGATGATCCCAGAAATTAACTAAAGTTTTTCTTACTAGCATTCCTATTTTATTCCATTTGGAGAGCAGAGTTGATACTGCCATTGTTACTACCGATTCCACCGTTGCTAGAGTCGTAGGCCGTTGACTAGTCAAGTCACGTCTGGATCCAAGAATTCTACCAATCACCCACCATAAAGATATTTCTAAAGTCCCAAAGGATAACATGAAGAGATTTCCCAGTACTGTATCTGGTTTGCAACATGGGGAGCATATCTTTCCTCAACATGCCGATGTTTTTACTGAGACACTCCATCTCAAGACATTACCGTATAAGAAAAAGGTATGGATACGCAAGGTCGTTAAATTAATACAGTCTAGTAAGCTTGTAGGGCAAAATCATGGAATGAAGCAAGGTTTCGAAGTATCTAATATTGTCATAGTTATTGCTAGCGAGATGAAGGAGCAAGTGGAGGAGGTCTAGCAGGGTCCTCCAAACCTTAAGACAATCCAAGAATCAATAATTGAAGAAAAGGTCAAAAAGCTCAAGATTAAGATTTCTGAATTAGCCTGGGGTCATGGAGTCTTCATTGATGATAATGATGAAAATTTTGGCTTTAACAATTATCTCGAGAAGATTTCATGGATATCCATGTCATCAAAACCAGAGCCGCTGCATCTGCGTGTGACGCTCAACCTCTCATCAAAGAAAAGATTGTAGATGAGCTGCATAGGGTTGTCTTCCTAAGGAACGAGCAAATCAGCCAAATGAAGAAAAGAATGGAAGAGATGGCCATTGTCATGACCGCCATGGCCACAGTTCAGGGACAGTCTCAACCCTCACAGTTAGCCTCTCCAGAAATCAACCAACTAGAGATTATACATATCACGGATGAAAGGATGGAAATTGCCTCAACAAACATAGAAGAGCAACAAAAGAAGGATTCTCCATCAAGCACCATGCCAGAGAAGGAGTTTAAGTAAATGGTCGAGCAAGTTTGGGAGGCCTTAGCCTAATTCAAGGGTGGTGCAATTGTTTTAAAGGGTAGACCTTACCCGGAGGAGTTCGATGTTGTACCCTACCCTAAGGATTTTGTGTCACCAAACTTTAAGATATTCAATGGGACTAGAAATCTCAGACAGCACATAGCATATTTTTGAGCCAGTTGTGGTAATACTGAAGGTAACGAAGCCTTGCTTTTTTGTCAGTTTTTTAGCAGCCTGTCGGGGCTCGCTTTTAACTGGTATGCTGAATTACACAACGGATCAATTAAGACATTCGTCGAGCTAGAACAATTGTTCGTGAAAAGATTTGTCGAAGTGCAACATTACGTCTCAATTGGAGATCTCATAATGGAAAAGCAGAAACCCAATGAGACTTTAGTGGACTTTATTTTGAGGTGGAGAAACCTTAGCATGAAATGTGAACCTCGGCTACAGGAACATCATGCGATTGAGATCTTACTCAAAAGCATTCATGGGCCAGTAGCTTTCAGCTCACAATCAAATCCTTCGAGAAGCTACTCAGCAAAGCCTGCAGTCTTCAAGAAGAAATCAAACATATGGATTCTCATGAGAAATCCAAGGGAGCCAGAGTATTCGAAAAGAAGTCAGGAACAGTGGCAACTGTCGATAAAGGAAAACAACCAATGAAGATACATGCAGAAAGTCCTCATCAATCATCATCACAACATGCTCAAAAATAGACACAACAATATGGCCAATCTAGCTATTGACTACCTCAGGGAGAATCATACCCGATAGAGAATAAGAGAATATCTTTGGAAGAATGACAGAAAGTAGTGTATTTTTTCAAAGATGAAGCCACACCCAAGATGTTCAGAAGTCTGATGAAGAAGCCTGAGTTCAGAATACCAGATCCTAAGAAACCCAAAGAGGTTGACAAGAAAGATCAACCAAATTATTGTCCATATCACAGATTGCTTGGACACACTATAGAGGAATGTTTTGTCTTCAAGGATTTGCTCGAGAAAAATCTTAAGGGGATATAACGATCCCGAAAGAATATTTGAAAGATTCTGAAAAAGGTTCCATAAATATGATATCGGCTGAGCCAACCTCTCTAATTGACCCATACACTGCAAAAGATGGTTGGAATACGACTTGGAATAAGCTCAAGAGGGTCTTGAACCAAATTCAGAATGCTTCAAAACAAGCCTCCATTCAGAGTCTTCAGCCTACCAAGCCCGAGATGAAGATTTTACCAAAAGATCTGTCATTGTCAAAGTCAAAGAAGAAGAAGAATACCACCACGAAGACTGATAGCACGAAGGGTAGGATAGGGGTTGCCATTGCTAGATTAGTTGTCTCTGATTCGGGGAAGAAAATCCTCTAACCCCTGACCTTGTATGATTATCTTTTTACCCCCTCTGGGTCTTATGAATATAATGATTATTATTTTGGCTATGTTTTAATTATTTCTGGTGATAACGTAACTGATTTTGACTAATATAACCTCGGTCTCGATTCCCAAACCGATCCTCAAATATTACTTGAGTCTTACGAACTCATAAGACCAAAGAAAATATCAACGATACCAACTAAGACAGCATCGGGAGTGAAGAACCAATCCTCGAGTGCAATGGCGCACCACTCGCCATCAACTTAGATCTTTCTGACAAAGAAGAAACACTGAAAGATTCGACAATGATATCTCAAGAAGAGGAAATTCTAGAAGTGAACTTAAGGGTGGGAGAGTGTTACCCCTGAGGTCAGCTCCGAAAAATAAAGGAAAGCAAATAGTAACTTGAGAAGAGCTACTTCCACCTCCGCCAGTGGAAGAAACATATAATCAAGAGAAAATTGGAGGATCATATAAAGTGGATTACAACGTGCTAGCTCAACTTAGGAAGTTTCAGGCCAGATTAAGCATCTACGACATTCTAATCCAGTCAAAGGAAATGAGAGAGTCTCTGATTACAGCTTTTCTTGACCCAGAGATTTGCTTAACCCAATTGGCCAGCACATCCTCGGATGAAGTTTGCTCATTGAAAGAACAATCTGAGGTAACCTTTACAGATGAAGACTAGCTGCTCGGTACCACCGACCATAATCGTCCACTCTATATTTCTATTAACGTCGGCAAATTCGTGTTGTCCAGAGTCTTGGTAGACTATAGAGCATCCCTCAACTTGATGAGCCTACGGACATTAGCATATTTAGACATTGAAGCTCAGGAGCTTACAACCAATAAAATGATGTTAAGAGGATTTAACCAAAAGGGGGAGAGAACCCATGGATCAATTACATTGCTTATGAAGGTTGGGGAACTAGTAATAACCGTTAAGTTTCATATCATCAACGTTGAGACCTCTTTCAATGCTCTACTTAGTCGACCATGGATTCACGAACACAACATGGTTCCATCGTCTCTACACTAATGCATTAAGTACTACAAAGAAGGATAATAATATTGCATCAAAGGAGATTTACAGTCGTTTTAAGTTCATGAAGTTGACATTCATGAAGATGTCGCCTACTATGTGCCTCTGAAGAAAACTATTATCTCTAGTGAAATTTTGACCAATAAAAGTGAAGATTTAGAAGAATTACAATGGTGAAGCCATTCAAATCCACTATAGCGAGCTTCCACCACCCTTTTAAGACAAATTGGTAGGGGTTCTTTTAGTTCGCACACCCGAGGTTGAGGCCGGGGACATGGACGAGCAAGAACCAATTTATATGTTGAATGGACTAGGCTGACCATCTACCTTAGTCATGAAGAAATTTCTGAAGATGAAATAATGATGACAAAACAGAAGAAAACTTAGTCCGAGATATCCTTAGAAGATACGGAGAAAATTGAATATGAAAGAATGTATGGTCCAATAAACCACTATGTGAACACCATGAACCTTACTCTGATTCTCCCTCAAAAGGTCGAGAGTTTATAGGTCAAGGAAGTCTGTAGCGCTGGTTCAAAGTCGATAAATTTTTGTCGTGCTTCCCCTTCTACTAGTTCTGAAAATCATGTAAATTTGGATGATGATCATAATGAATTAATGGAATTGCCTTTTGGTTACTTTTTACCTTGTGTACAAAATTTAATTCAACAAGGACATTTGCCAAAAGAAATGCCAAAAGATAAATTACAACTTTTTAAAAAATTATGGGATGTTAAAAGTCGAACTCCCAACTCAAAAGAGGGTCTCAAATTTGGTACAGTAGGACTAGAGGATGATTTATAATTTTGCATGGTTGTAACTAATGAATCAGAAGAGGATTGTCTTGATGTGGAGGATGACTCTACTGATTAGCTAATAGAAGATGATCCGCCAGAATTTGAGGAGGAAATCAAATCAACTGTCGATAAATTGAAGGAAATTAACCTCGGGACAGAAGAGTAGCCCCGACCTACATTTATAAGTTCTCTACTCAACGATGAAGAATCTTTAGAATTGATTAAACTATTAACAGAATTCAAAGATTGCTTCACATGGAGTTACGATGAGATGTTGATCCCGATTCTTTTATATGTAAGAATTTACGAAGTTGACACCACTACAACGCCAAAAACTTGATCCTTATATGAAAAGTAAGTTGTGTAAAATATATATAAATATAGGCAATTAATAATGGGATTCTACGCAAATATACATATCGTTATCAAGTAATAAAGAACTTTTTATTCAAGCCCTAAATATCGATCCCACAGAGAAGGTGTAAATTAGTAATGATAATTTTTACTAGGAAATTTACAGAAAATCAAATGAAATCACTGTCACTAATTTCGAATGTTGAGATGTTATTAAAACTAAAGTACATAACTATTAGCGAAACAAAAATGCAAATTTTAAAAAGTAAATACTAATCTACTAACTATGTTTATGTAACGAAGATTTCTTATGTGAAAAAGCATCATTCCCACTACAATGAGGTTCTGGTGAAATGAGATGAGATAAATGTTTATAATATGTATTGTGCCAAATAGGAGCAATTATAATTCTCTACTCCGATACAGTGCATAGAAAATCATTAGATAATCCTAGGTTCAGTCTGTAAATTTGTGGCTAGGCTAGGAGGATGTCGGATCCCACTCTAGAGCTCCCACTTCCCTTCACCTGAAGGCTAACTCTCGCTTTAGTTTTTAAACAATAAGACCGAATTGGTGATTTTAGCCTATCACCCTAAAGATTCTCCAATTCTACACCCAACAAAGAATATTTCCCTATTTATTTGCACTTAATTTCATGAAAGAATTTCTCCTCCATGAAATCAAATGTGATCCTCACTCTGTTGTAGAACACATACTCCATTTCCCGGATCATATGTTTCACAGCATATTTTAACAATTCAATTGGCCAAATCGAAATGTAAATTAAGTTTGGAGTTGAAAAATCCTCACAATTTATTTTATATTTTAATATTGGCACATCATATTAACTCATCATTTCACCATATCTCATAATAGGGAGAAAGATAGAAGGAACTACTCAGACTTCATGAGAAAGACACAATAAAACACAAATTTCATATATGAAAGAAAGTTCACACAACACTAATAAACAAACAAAATTTATCTGAAACTCTTTCTCAAAGCAAATACCTTATAGCATTTCCTTAGAAATGCAGGAAGAAGATATCTCTAACTTTTCTCCTTCTCCAACACTCTTACAGAATGTTTCACACTAAATCTCACCACACAAACTCTAAACTATAAAAGAAAAATCACTAATGGACTTCAATATGGTGGTGGAATGAAAACAAAACATGAAGAATGACAAAAATGGAGCGTGGTGGAACGTCTTGGAATGAAAAAGGAGTCACTTTTATGATTAATTTTGGCCCCAAATAAAGCCCAAGGTCATTTCTTCAAGAGGTGCCTCCAAAAACTCCTCAAAAATTGTTGAAATACATCGAACCTTCTAGAAATGGGGGTTAAACTGCCTTTGGAGCCATTGGCGCTAGTTTGGCACTATCGGCGCTGAGTAAAAATTTCAGTAGTTCTGTTGTTTTGCACCATTGACCCTGACATTGGCGCGGTCGGCACTGAGTACTTCTTCAAAAACGCATTTTGACTCCAAATTTCATCCTTTTTGCATCACTTTTGTTTTAAGTCCTAACAATCAACAACCTATAAGAAAACATCAAAATACCTTCTATTAAAGTGCAATATCAACAAAAATAAGTATAAATTATGGGTCTAAAAATGCATGTATTTTCGGTGTATCAAAATCCCCCAAACTTACATGTTACTTGTCCTCAAGTAACTCCTCTATTACATAAAAATATGACTTATGGTAAAGAGTTTAAATTCTAGAATTCCATATTTAAGTTCTCTAAACATAATAGTATAACTTCAGAAAAATTCAAAACAACTCCAGTTAAGACTAAAGGTGTTAGGATATTCAATAATTAAGTCTAAGATTTTTTATCCTCTTTTTCTTTCAAGAAAAATTACAATTTTTCATATTAAAGTCACTTAGAAAATTTATATGAAAAATAACTTCATAAAACTTTATTAATCATTAAGCTAATACTCAAATAAAAAGTTTAGAAAATATGTCCAAGTCTTTTTCCATAAGTTGATTCAAGTGAAGCCAATTTTTAATTAGGCATCTCCTCAAGCTTCTCCCCACATCTTTTTTTTTTTCTTTTTTTTACTTTTTAGGATCATTTGTAATCCCTTTTTTCTTTTTTTTCTTCTTCTCTTTTTTTTATGTATGTGAGGATTACTATATCTGGATAGCCTTTAACAATTTTGAACTTCACTATCCTCTTCTTAAAGTTAAAAACTTTTTACATTTCTTCACTTAACAAATTTATATTAACTTAAAATTTACATAAAGTTTAGTTATTTTCTTTTTACATGAATCTTTTATGATTTTTAATACTTCAAAAATACAAATTCTTTTACTTAAAATAGAAAAATATAGTCTTATTCTCTTTTACCAAATATCTTAGTCCTAGAATTAACCTTTATGATTGAAAATTTTTTTTACTTAAATTTACTTTGTATCTAATATAGTTATCCAAAGTTAACCCTAATACCAAAGGTCATGTTAAATTTAAAATTTTTGAAAATATAGTTAAGTGAGAAAAAATAAAATTAAGTTCTCTCTTTTTTTTAAAATAAGTTCCGTAGCGCTGGTTCAAAGTCGATAAATTTTTGTCGTGCTTCCCCTTCTACTAGTTCTGAAAATCATGTAAATTTGGATGATGATCATAATGAATTAATGGAATTGCCTTTTGGTTACTTTTTACCTTGTGTACAAAATTTAATTCAACAAGGACATTTGCCAAAAGAAATGCCAAAAGATAAATTACAACTTTTTAAAAAATTATGGGATGTTAAAAGTCGAACTCCCAACTCAAAAGAGGGTCTCAAATTTGGTACAGTAGGACTAGAGGATGATTTATAATTTTGCATGGTTGTAACTAATGAATCAGAAGAGGATTGTCTTGATGTGGAGGATGACTCTACTGATTAGCTAATAGAAGATGATCCGCCAGAATTTGAGGAGGAAATCAAATCAACTGTCGATAAATTGAAGGAAATTAACCTCGGGACAGAAGAGTAGCCCCGACCTACATTTATAAGTTCTCTACTCAANTTTGCTAATATGAAAAACTACAAGGCTTCAACATTTAATTACATATAATATATATAAAATTTGCTTTGAAAGAGTTAATTACAATACATATAACAAAGTGTTGAAACTAAATTCTAAGAAATGAAGGCTTGGGCTGTGGTGGCGGAAGAACTCGGATTGGAGTCGGCAATTTACAGTTTCTTTTTAATGTGTAAAACTGTTTTCATTTTTAGAATTTAGTTTAGCCCTAAATTCTAAAAATGAAAACAGTTTTACACATTACAACATAACAACTGAGTCTTAACAATATCATAAAACAAACAATACAATCACAAAGTACAATAGAAACAAATAAACAAACAAAAAGATCACCATTCATCATCTTCTTCATCATTAAAATCCAACTTTTGCTGTTGATATGGAGTATAAACATGATGAATACATAACTGAACTGTATGATCACCCATCAGGTATTTCACTAAAGCATCATCATAAGCAGCATCATATTCAAACTTCTGGCAAATCAAATCATCTTTATGAGCATTTCTGGCCTCCATGTTCCGCATCCTATGACCCATCCTCAAATCCAATAACTCCACTCCCTATTACTAGGATCACTAAAAGTAGGGGTCCTAGAAGTAGAAGGAATATCCTTGGCCTTACTTCCAGAAATCCAATCAACTTGGGACTCATAAGTTTTAATTTTTGCAAGCTCAATCGGTCTCTGAGGCTCAATCCTCTCCTTATCAGGTCTGAAATCAACTTTCGCATGCTCACAAAGTGTATAAATAAGAGCAGGGAGTGCCAATCCACCAGTGGTCTCTCCTAGAGCAATAGATCGAGGGTTCATATAAATGATAGAGCCTACATTTATATCCATCACTTGCTGAAGATAGTAGTTCAGGATGGCTCTATCCTTGGTCACTTCACTATGATGGTTTGTTGGAATCATCCTCCCAGAAATAAAATAATATCAAGCCTTAGATACTACATTTAACATAAAATAGGGAAAGTTGGCTTTAACTCCATTCATTACTTTCCAAGCCTCTTTCTCACCAGTCAGAAAAGAAATAACCTCATTTAAGTCCTCATTGGTGGCAGAGAATGAATGATACTGGCATCTATAAACATCTTCTAACTGATAAAAATCATTTATTTTTCTTGAAGTAAACTCCGCCCTTTTTCCTCGAACAAAAATGAAATCATCAGAAGCCTCCGGAAAGTTGGCATAAAATTCCATAACTATCCCAGCTATCGCATCGGCAGTAGAATAGTAGAAGTTTTCCCACTATGAGCGAAAATCAATCGTTCAACTTCTCCTCCCAAATTTTTGAAACCTTGATTCGGAATCACTTTCTTATTTTCTCAAAGATTATGAAATCTAGCACTAGCTTTAAAACAAACAAACTTTTGCTCATCGTATTCTATTTTCTTTTACTCGGTCTAGGGGTCATAGGTAATCTAGAAAAATTTGATGAAAATCTGAATAAATTCAAAAATTTTGAAAATCAAAATGTAAAGCACTTTAAACTTAAATCCACTAAGTAAAAGTTTTTCACCAAAGCATTTTCTCAAAATCTCTCAAAAAATAAACTTTTTGATCTAGGCAATGTGAGAAAAATCTTTGGTGAAAATAAAAAATTTTTACTTTAAAGTCTAGCTCTTAACTAGAGAAAATGAAATTTGAAGTTCCTTTGCCTTTAAATCGCCTTAAATCCGCCAAAAGTCAAGCCCTCGGTGTAAAAACTGAAGGTTGAAGGTGACTTTAGGGGTAAAAATGGAGGTTTTGCAGTGAAAATCGTGAATTAAAGGAGTTTACTGCTCTCAGGTCGAAGGCGTCGTCGGCGCCCATGCCAGCGTCGTCAACGCTAAAGGTCCAAAATCACTATTTTGATTTTTTCAAATTTTTTAAACACAAATTTTTTATCTAACAATAATTCACAAATAAACATTTCTCAAACAATCATTTTCACAAACAACAACAAACTAACTTTTATATATGAAATTACACTTTTTACAAACACATTTCACAAATCACACATTCACACATTTTAATCAAACTAATTATAAATCAGCGTTGAAATCAAGCCACAACACTAAACGCTGACACAAAACTATACACATAATCAAAGTTTTCAAATCAAATCAAATCCACACAATTACATCAAATACATAAATATTCTTAAGCAAGTAGAGAATCAAAGTGCTTTCACCTCCTTTAATATCTTCCATGGATTGTTAATGAACATATAGTTGTAGAAGGATCGGTACGGGAATTGATCTATCAAATTTTCTTCGATCCACCCATTTTCTTTAAACATCTAAACTAATCATGCTTCAAAAATTCCAATATGATCAAAATTTTCTTTCATTCTCAAATCAAGGTGATTAAAATTGTACTTAAGATCTCCAACTGCATTCATAATACTCTGAAGTTCCTTTTCAATTTTCTTCAATTTCTTCTCCAAACCAAGCAAACTTCCTAATGTTGGTGGTATTAATGGAGTTGAAGCATGTGAAGAATGATCCATAATAGCATTTAGTGCTTCATTTCCATTACCAGCATACTGATCATCAATAGGGATCATGGGCTCCCATGGTAGTAAAACTTTTTCCCAACATTCATATGACACTTGGGATTGACTGAAAATCAGAAAAATTGTAGAAGGATGCCCAAGTCCATAAATTGTCCCATTCATAATGATACCCATGACAGATTTAAATATGATTGATCCTATATCAATAGGTTTTTCCATTTGAATACAGTAGTTTAAAATAGCACTTTCCTTGGTGACTCCACTAATCTTCATAGTAGGGAGTAATTTTAAACAAATAAAGAAATGCCACTGCTTCAAAATTGGATGAAGTGATGAAGCTAGAAAGCTAATATATCCTTCATCTCGTACTTCCCACATATCACTTACATCCATCAGAAAATTATAAACATCTTGCATCAAATCTCGCGTAAGGATGAAATTTGTATAATAATAGAATGGAACATTTTCTTTCATATACAATTCATTAATCCTCACAGGAGTAAATGGTACAGTCTTACCTCATATGAAGACAAATCCTTAGGTAATTCCATGTATATTTGCATAGAACTCCTTCACTACAGGCACAACAATCGCAGCAGTAGTGTAACACAGAACTTTCCATCACCTTTGCAAAATGATCTTATCAACCGGAGCACTTGGATTGATGAATCCATGATTAACAAATCCTCTCTCCTTGATCAATCACTTCTTCGTATTAACTTTATCGTATAATCTCTGCACATCGAAACTAATAAACTTTCTTCTAATGAAAACTCTATACCTTGAAGTATTTCTGGAATTTGAAGCCATGGAATCCAAAAATAGGAAGTTTCTAGGCATCCTAGGAAGTTTTTAGGACTTTAAAAACACCTCTCGGAAGTTATTATGGAGTGAAATCCTGCCAAAGTCCACTAAAAGTTATATGAACCATCGAAGAGCTCTCAGCGCCGTAAAATCTGGGTACAGCAATAGCTTCAATCCATTTGGACATATAATCAACAACAAGTAATACATATAAGTTTCCAAATGAAGGCATAAATGGTCCCATAAAATCTAATCCCCACACATCAAAAATTTCAACTTCCAATGTGTAATTTAGAGGCATTTCATTTCTTCTAGAAATATTTCCTACTCATTGACATCTACCGCACATTTTAATATATTCATTAAAATCTTTAAAAATAGTAGGCCAATAAAATCCAGCTTGCAAAATCTTATATGTAGTTCTATTTGTTCAAAAATGTCTTCCAAATTCAGAATCATGCCATCTTTCAATTATATGTTTAGTTTCTTCATAAGGCACACATCTTCTAATAATTAGATCTTTACATTATTTATATAAAATGGGTCATCCCAGAAATAGTCTTTTGAATCATATATAAATTTCTTTAGTTGTGGTTTTTTCATATCACCTGGTAAAATCTCACTTATAATATAATTCACTATATCAGCATACCACGGTACATCCATTTCATCAATACTATATAACTGTTCATCAAGGAAAATTTTCTAAAATTTCATTTGCAAAATTAGTTAATATTTTTATTTCTATCCTAGACAAAATGATTAGCTATTTGATTATCATTTCTCTTTCGATCAATCATAGTAAAATCAAACTCTTGTAATAGAAGTATCCATCTAATTAATATTTGTTTAGCATCCTACTTTTGCATTAAGTATTTAATAGCAGAATGATCTGTATGCACTATACATTTAATTCCAATTAAGTAAGGACTAAGTTTATCAAAGGCATAAAATAATAGCTAATAACTCTCTTTCAATAATAGTATAGTTAGTTTGAGCATTATTGGAGTCTTACCAGCATAATATATAAATTTAAAAACTTTATCGTGCATTCGTCCTAATACAACCCCAATAGTATAATCGCTAGCATCGCGCATTATTTCAAATGCTTTCTCAAAGTTAGGTGGTACTATTATAGGTGCAGTGACTAATTTTTTCTTTATTAATTCAATGATTTTATTCATTCCTTATCAAAATCAAATTTCTTCTTTTTCTAAAAGTTGGCATAACAGCTTAGTTATTTTTTAAAATTTTATTATGTAGCGCCTGTAAAAACCAGCATGTCCTAGAAAACTTCTCACCCCTTTAACATTAGTTTGTGGTGATAATTTTTCTATAAATTGGATTTTTGGAGGATCTACCTCCATGCCTTTTTCAGAAAATTTATGCACAAGCACAATACCTCCTGCAACCATAAATTGACATTTTTCCCAATTTAATACTAGGTTGACTTTTTCACATACTTCCAGAACTTTTTCTAAATTTTTAAGACATAACTCAAATGAAGTCCCAAATACAGAAAAATCATCCATAAACACTTCCATTCCATGTTATATAAAATTGTTAAAAATTGACATTATGCATCTTTGAAATGTTGCAGGTGCATTGCATAGTCCAAAAGGCATTCTACAAAAAGCAAATGTTCCATATGGGCTTGTAAATATTATTCTCTCTTGATCTTCTGAAGTAATTGGAATTGTATGATAACCAGTATATCCATCTAAAAAGCAATAATATTTGTTCCCAGCCAATTTATCCAACATTTGGTTTAAAAAGGGTAAAGGAAAGTGATCTTTTATGGTGGTCATATTTAATTTTCTATAGTCGATACAAATTCTCCAACCAGTAACTTGTCTTATTGGTATTAATTCATTTTTCTCATTTTCTTCAACAGTCACTCCTCCTTTATTCGGAACACGGTGAATTGGGCTTACCCAAGCCCTATCTAAAATAGGATATATAATTCCAGCATCTAACCATTTTAAAATCTCTTTTTTAACAACTTCTTTCATTATTGGGTTTAATCTTCTCTGAGGATCAGCTTTAGGTTCACATTGTTCATCTAATAAAATTTTGTGCATACAAATTGAAGGACTAATTCCTTTAATATATGATAAAGTCCATCCAAAAGCCTTTTTATACTTGTTCAACATTTCTTTGAACTTTTGTTCTTGAATTTTAGTTAACTCAGAAGATATAATAACAGGCAATGTAGATGTCTCTCCTAAAAATTCATACTTTAAATGGGCAGGTAATATCTTTAATTCAAGTTCAGGTGGTTTAATACTTGAAGAAATAAGATTTTTACTATTGTTTTCCAACAAGTCTAACATTTCAAATTTGTCATGAATATAATCCAAATCTTCTCCTTTTATTTCATCTTCATTCTTAAAAATTTCTCCTTGCTTTAATTTATCTTCACACTCATTCTTAAACTATTCATTACTCAGATAATCAGCTACTTCCATCCTGAAACATTCATTATCTTTTTTTATTACATAATATTTCATAGCTTTTGCTACATTAAATTTTACTTCTTGATCATTAACTCTCATTATTAATTCTCCTTTTTGCACATCTATTATTCTTCCTGTTGCAAGAAATGGTCTCCCTAAAATAATAAGAATCTCTTTATCTTTCTCCATATCCAATACTATAAAGTCTACAAAAAAAATAACTTTATCCACTTTTTCTAGTACATCCTCTATAACTCCTTTTGGATAAGTTGTTGATCGATCAGCTAACTGAAGAGTTGCAGTAATAGGGGAAATTTCTCCAAAATTTAAACGTTTAAAGATTGATAAGAGCATAAGATTGATACTAGCTCCTAAATCACATAAAGCTTTTCCATAAAACTTTTCACCAATTGCACAAGGTATAGTAAAACTACCAGGATCTTTTAAATTTTCATGGAGCTTTTTTTGAATAATAGCACTACACCTTCACTGAGTGCAACAATCTCATGATATGTAAACTTCATTTTCTTATTTAGTACATCCTTCATAAATTTCACATAACTTGGCATTTGTTCTAAAGCTTCAATAAAAGGAATATTTATTATTAATTTCTTAAGGATTTTGAAAAATTTTGTAAATTATTTATCTTTATTTTTCTGCTTTCGTCTTTGAGGAAACAAAGGTAATAATTTTTCTAAAGGAACCTATGTTTGTTCATTTTCATGTTGATCATTTTCCATTTCTTCCTTCTTTTCATCAACTTTAGTTTCTCTTTGGATCCTTGTTTCAACTTCTTTTCCACTTCGTAATTGAATAGCTTTAATTCGCTCTTTATTTTGATCTTTTGGATTAACTGCCACAGTACTCGGAAGAATTCTAGAAGGTCTGTTACTAAGTACAGTAACAATATGTCCTAATTGATTTTCAATATTTCTAATAGCAGCCCCTTGATTTTGTATTTTTTTTCCCATATTCAACATTACTTCTTCCATCACCAACTTCTTTTCCTTAACTTATGGGTTAGGGATGGAGTTAAATGTTGGAGGATAATAAGGTCGAAAATTAGGATTTCCTTAATTATTCAGATTTCTAGATGGATTCACCGGATTGTTATAATTATTCCAACTAAAATTAGGGTGATTTTTCCATCTAAGATTGAAATAGTTAGAATAAGGATTCTTATTTTGATTATTTATAATGTTTAAAGTTTCTTAAGATGGTTGAGTATCAATAATCTGTCCTAGTGAATTTTCCTCTAATACTAAGGGTATTTCAGAATAATTCACTCCTATTTAATCAATATTTTTAGAAATAACAACAATTTGAGATGCCCAAATAGACATTGCATCAGAATCATGAGTATTGGCTACTCTCTTAGGATTTACCCTTTCAGAGGGCCATTGAAAATTATTAGTAGCCATTTCTTCAATTCAAGAATATGCTTCATCAAAAGGTTTTGACATTAATGATCCACCAGCAGCAGCATCTATAATAGATCTTAGTGATCTTACTAATCCATTGTAAAAGGTTTGAATTATTAACCAATCTGACAAAGCATGGTGTGGACATTTTCAAAGAAAATCTTTAAATCTTTCCCAGACTTCATATACCGATACCCCTTCAAATTGACAACAATATGTAATATCATTTCTAAGCTTAGCGATTTTCAAGGGTGGAAAATATTTAGCCAAGAATTTTCCCTAAGTTCTAATAGATCCAGGTGCTAATGAATTTAACCAAGCTTAAGCTTTAACCCTTAATGAAAAAAGAAAAAGTCTAAGCCTAACAACATCATTAGACACTCCGTCATATTTACACAATTTTCAAGAAAAATAGCAAGATGTAAGTTAGGATCTTCAGTAGGTGATCCTCTAAACTGATTAGAGGTGATACTCCAAACTGATTATTTTGTACCATTTAGATAATAGCAGGTTTAAGTTCAAATAAATTAGCAGCAATATCAGGATTTCAAATTTTCAAGGGAAGTTTATCTGTTGTCGGATTTGCATAATCTTTTAAAGGTCTTTGTCGATTCTCATTTATTGGATTTTCTAAGTTATTTGTCATTTCTTTTAAATTTTTAATTTCTCTTTATTGTTTTCGAATTTTTCTAATAGTACGTTCTGACTTTGCATTGTAAGGTACTAAACCTTTAGATCAAATATTTCGCATAAACAAATAAAGTAAGCAAAGTAAAATTCTTTTTTTTAAAAAAAATACTCTTAAATAAATTTCTTTTGGGATTTTTGATTTTTTTAATGTTTAATTTTTATATATTTTTATAGTATATATATTATCTCTAACTTTCCTAATTTATCAAAACTATTTAATTTACCTAAATTTAACTGTTACCTTCCCCGGCAACGACGCCAAAAACTTGATCCCGATTTTTTTATATGTAAGGATTTATGAAGTTAACATGACTACAGCGCCAAAAACTTGATCCTTATATAAAAAGTAAGTTGTGTAAAATATATATAATTATAGGCAATTAATAATGGGATTCTACACAAGTATACGTATCGTTATCAAGTAATAAGGACTTTCTATTCAAGCCCCAAATATCAATCCCACAGGGAAGGTGTAAATTAGCAATGATATTTTTTAAACACTAAGATCGAATTAGGAATTTTAGTCTGTAACCCTAAAGATTCTCCAATTCAACACCCAATAAAGAATATTTCCCTATTTATTTGCACTTAATTCCATGAATGAATTTCTCCTCCATGAAATTAAATGTGATCATCATTCTATTGTAGAACTCATACTCCATTTCCCGGATCATATATTTTACAATATATTTTAACAATTCAATTGGCCAGATCGAAATGTAAATTAAGTTTAGAGTTGAAAAATCATCACAATTTATTTTATATTTTAATATTGGCACATTATATTATCTCTTCATTTCACCATATCTCAGAGTATGAAGAAAGATATAGGGAACTACTCAAACTTCTTGAGAAAGACACAACAAAACACAAATGCTATATATGAAAGAAAGTTCATACAACACTAATAAACAAAAAAAACTTATCTGAAACTCTTTCTCAAAGCAAATCCCTTGTAGCCTTTCCTTAAAAATGCAGGAAGAAGATATCTCTCACTTTTCTCCTTCTCTAACGCTCATATAGAAAGTTTCACACTAAATCTCACCACACAAACTCTAAACTATAAAATAAAAATCACTAACGGACTCCATTATGGTGGTGAAATGAAAGTGGTGAATGTCTTGGAGCGAAAAGGAGTCACTTTCCTATTGAATTTCGGTCCCAAATAATGCCCGATGTCGTTTCTCCAAGAGATGCCTCCAAAAACTCTTCAAAAACCTTCTGGAAATAGGGGCTGAACTGCTTTTGGCTCTGTCGGTGCTAGTCTGGCGTCGTCGGCGCTGAGTAAAAATTTCAGCTGTTTCATTGTTCTTCGTCGTTTACGTTGCCATTGGCGCAGTCGGCGCTAAGTACTTCTTCAAAAATGTCATTTTGACTCCGAATTTCATTCTTTTTTTGCTTTCTTTTTGCTTTAAGTCATAAAAATCAATAACCTGCAAGAAAACATCAAAATACCTTCCATTAAGGTGCAATATCACAAAAAATAAGTATAAAATATGACATATATTTTTGGTGTATCAGATGTCAGGACTGTCAGTAGAAGTTGCAGTTCATAAACTTGGGGTGGACAAAGATATGACCCCAGTAAAACAAGCTCCCAGAAGAATGTGCCTCGAAATACAACAGCAAGTCATAGCTGAGGTGAAGAAATTAATTGAAGTTAGCATTGTAAGAGAAGACCGATACCCCATGTAGCTGGCTAACATTGTACATGTTAAGAAGAAAAATGGACAAATCTGTGTTTGTGTCAACTTCAGGGATTTGAACAAAGCATGTTCAAAAGATGAATTCCCATTACCGATACCAGAAATGATGGTGGACATCGCTTCAACACATGAGATTTTCTCCTTTATGGATAGATCATTGGGGTACGACCAAATTAAGATGGCTCCAGAAGATGCAGCACTTACAGCCTTCAGAACACCTATCAGGATTTTCTGCTACACAGTGATGTCGTTTGAGTTGAACAACGCTAGAGCGACATATCAACGAGCTATGACGAAGATTTTTTATGATCTCATTCACAACCAAGTGAAATGCTACGTGGATGATTTGGTCATCAAAAGTAAACGAAAATTAGACCATTTGTACAATTTGAGGATCGTGTTTTAATAATTACGATGATATGACCTTAAAATGAATCCCTTGAAGTGTGCCTTTGGCGTTACCTCCAAAATTTTTCTAGGATTCGTTGTTCGTCATCAGGGAATTGAGATCTACCCGGATAAGATTAAATCTATCTTGGAGATGTCTTCTCCCAAGACCTTGAAACAATTACGTTCCTTCCAAGGGAAGTTGGAATATATGAGACGCTTTATTTCTAATCTTTCAGGTAGGTGTCAGCCCTTCTCGGCATTAATTAAAAAGGATGCCAAATTTGTTTGGGAAGAGAAATACCAGCGGGCCTTTGAGGATGTTAAACAATATTTAATGACACCTCCTGTTTTTGTAGCCCCTATCCCAAGAAAAACTTTATACGTTATACTGCGGCCTTAGATGACTCTCTTGGACCCCTTTTAGCCTAAGTCAATGACGAGAGTAAAGAAAATACACTCTGCTACTTGAGTCATTGTATAATATCGATGGAAGTAAGGTATCCACCTATTGAGAAGCATTTTATAGCTTTAATTTTCGCCGCCCAAAAGCTTAGACACTACATGCTTTCTCATAAGATTACCCTAATTTCAAAAGTTAATCTGTTGCAATATTTGATGACCCGACCAACACTTTTCGGACGTCTAGTAAGATGGTCAATGATTTTATTGCAATTTGATATAACTTTTGTTCCCCTTCGTGCTATCAAGGGACAAATTTAGCAGACTTCCTCGCTACACACCCACTTCCAACTAGGTCCCCTCTTAATGATGAGTTACCAGATGAACAAGCATTACAGATGGATTTCTCTGGTGTGCAATGCTGAGAGATGTACTTCGACGGAGCTTCGTCAGCCATAATCAGACATAGTTATACCAAGAAAAGTAAGGGTTGGTTTAATTTTTATCACACCAGATAAGGGCATGCTGAGGTTTTCATACCAGCTGACAGAGCCGTGCACCAACAATGAAGCAGAATATGAAGCCTTAATTACCGGGTTGGAGTTGGCAATCTCAATGAACATAACACATATTGTCATCTATGGCAACTCTCAGCTCGTCATCCAGTAAGTCATCGAAAAGTACAAGATTTTAAAGCCGAGATTAGCAGAATACCATCAATACACAATGAAGCTGCTTGAGCAAATTCCTAATGTAACTTTCTATCGGATTCCTAGGGGAGATAATGCCCATGCTGACACTCTAAATAAACTTCCTAAGGAGCTGGGATGTCCCCCGAAGGATTCCATTGATATCATAGTGCAAAGGAGACAGGTTTTATCTCAAGTCGACCTCAACAATCTACACAAGCTTGAAAAAGAAAAAGAAATGATGATTGTGCTTGCTGGTATCAAAGACCGGCGTAAGCCATTAATAGAATATTTGCATACTGAAAAGCTGCTGGAGGACAAATCAGCAACACATCACATCACAAGAAGGGTTATGTTATATGCCTTAGTGGGTGATGTCCTTTATAGAAGATTATTTGATCAGATGTGGCTACGATGTTTAAGCATAGCAGAAGTACAAAATATTGTCAAAGAAGTACACGTCGGATTGTGTGGCGCTCACCAGTCAGGGTCGAAGATGAAAATGAAGATC
Source organism: Phalaenopsis hybrid cultivar (assembly GCA_002079205.1). Classification (NCBI taxonomy): domain Eukaryota; kingdom Viridiplantae; phylum Streptophyta; class Magnoliopsida; order Asparagales; family Orchidaceae; genus Phalaenopsis; species Phalaenopsis hybrid cultivar. The sequence continues at coordinate 273,863 of JXCR01138177.1, forward strand.
AAGAGACTCTGATAGTATTGTCCAGCAATGATGTTCGACTATATGGATACAACCAGAAAATGTCACCAGTGTCAAGTGCATGGGGTGGTCTTGCACCAACCTCCAAATGTGCTACACTCAATCGTTGCCTCATGCCCATTTGAGTGTTGGGGCACGGACATAATAGGTCTGATAGACCCTTTGTCTTCCAAAGGACTCAGATTTATACTTGTCGCTACATATTACTTTTCCAATGGGCAGAGGCAGTGCAGTTATGAGAGATTATGACACAACACGTCCTTTAATTCTTCAAAAGCCAGGTCTTCTACCTTTTTAGAGTTCCACGCAGAATAATCTACGATAATGGGATAGCCTTTAAAAGCACCAAAATCAACAATTTTGTCAAACGACATGGGATAGACTGGAGATACTCTACAATTTACTATCCTAGGTCAAATATCCTAGCTGAGGCCTTCAACAAGACACTGGTACAGATTTTGAAGAACACAGTGGACAAAAATAAAAGAGATTGGCATAACAATTTGCTAGAAGCCTTGTGGCCCTACCAGACGATGTTCAGGACTCCCACTCAGTGCACACCCTACATGCTCGTGTACGGGTCTGAGGTCGTACTACCGTTAGATGTTTAGACGCCATCCCTCAGAGTCGGTGTTGTCAATCAACTAACAACAGAAGAAAGTGCAAAACTCAAACTTGAGGAATTAGAAAGTCTAGAAGGAAAAAAACTAGAGGCACAATAATAGTTGGAGCTTTATCAAGCGAAGATGGTACAACCTAATGACAAATTGTTCCACCCAAGGACTTTCAAATTTGGAGATCTTGTACTTGTACTCAAAAAGTCTATTCTAGCATGCCGCAAGATAACTGAAAAATTTGAGCCAACTTGGGAGGGACCATTTGTCGTGGAAAAGGTATACACAGGAGGAGCTTACCAGCTAGTAGATTTCTAGGGTGAAAGATCCATGATGCTAATCAATGGACAATACATGAAGACATACTACGCAACTTAACATTACTTGACATGAAATTTTGATCATTCTGGGGTTATTTATTTGGATAAATGTTTGTGACTGGGTCCAAAATTTTGTAATAAAGTTGACCTCAATATAATGAAAATTTTCTTTGAAATTACATACTTTAGTTTTTCTCTTTTCTACCTTTAAATTTGATATTTTACTAAATTAAATAAAGTACATACATAAATGAAAAATTTTCTCACCAATGTAAACTAAAATTTTCTTTAATAAACACTTTGTTTTGTTCTTGTTCTTGCTAAATTGTAGCTCACTGATGTTTTTCCTGTCATCTACAGAGAAAAAATGTCAGGCCAGAGGCTGATCTTTGCTTTCAAAGATGGCTAGAACCTCACACTTAACGAGGAAAGGGCGCCACAGATTTTTAGATGCATTTTTATACCTATTTTTTAGATATTACGCTTTAATGGAAGGTATTTATGTGTTTTTCTTTCAGGTACATGTAAAAAGGTGAAAAATGCTTAAAGGAGTGAAAAAGGATCAAATTTGGAGCAAATAAGAGAAAATTAGGCAAGATTGTTTTGGCGTCTAAGCTCCAGATCCGGCTCTTAAGTGCTAGTTAAACAGAGAAGGTCACGCATAAGCATCAGAGGCCCCGCACTTAAGCGATAGTGGAAGTTATTGGATGAGTAAATTCAGTTTTTGCAAATTTTTAAGAGGTTTTTTAGGTACCCATTGACTTAATAGGTGATTACGACCACCATGAATGAAAATTATTGCAAAAAGAGGCTTCTCTTGTAGAAATACATCAAATCAAGACATATTTTGAAAAGATACCAATGCACCTTTTGGATATTTATAAAAGAATGAAGATTGAGTCTTTGAAAGTGTGCTTCAAAAGAGAAAGTTTTGAAAGTTCTTGAATTAGGGAGTTAGTTCAGAGAGATTTTCTGGCACCACATATTTATTTTATCCTTTTTATTTTAGTTTTTATATTGAGAGTGTTGTAAAAGAGAGAAGATTCAAAGGAACTTCAAGAGTTTGGTGGAGGACTTGAGAGTTCTTTAAATTATTCCCATGCTTCTTAAATAGATTTCCCTTCAAACTTGATTAAAAGATGTAATATCATTTCTAAACTTCACAGTTTTTTATGGTGGAAAATATTTAGCAAGGAATTTTTGTGCTAAATCACCCCAAGTCTGATAGCTTTTGATGGTGGAAAATATTTAGCAAGAAATTTTTGTGCTAAATCACCCCAAGTTCTGATAGCCAAATGCTAACAAATTCAACCAGATCTTAGCTTTATCCCTCAGTGAGAAAGAAAATAGCCTAAGTCTTATGACATCATCAGATACACCATCGTATTTAAATGTAGCGCACAATTCTAAAAAATTGACAAGATGTAAATTTGGATCTTCAGTTAGTGATCCCCAAACTAATTATTTGATGTCATTTTTATAATAGCAGGTTTAAGCTCAAAAGAATTAGCCACTGCAGTAGGTTTTTGAATACTACAATGAAGTTCATCTACAGTAGGGTTGACATAATCTCTTAAAAGTCTAAACTCTTGATGAATTTCAGCATTTTGTTCATTCTGGTCTGCCATTTATGTAATTTTTTTAGATTTTTCATGATTTTTAATTTTTTCTATTTTTCTGAATTTTCTAATAGTTCTCTCTAATTCAGAATCGTAGGGCACTAATCCTTCATAACCTGAACTACACATACACTAACATATAATAAAATAAAAATAAACACAGTCAAAATAAGATACAATAACTTTTAAAGTTTAAATAAAACTTTCTAAAAATAGAAACTTACTTTGAAATTAATTTTTCCCCCGCAACGACGCCAAAAACTTGATCCCGATTACTGCTTATATGCAACAGTATAACAATAATTTTGATTATATTTTTCACTTATATTTCCTTATTTTGCAACAAAACCAAAAACTTGATCTTAAAAAAATAAGAATTTAACTTTTAATTTATATATATTAGATACTACGCAAGTATACGTATCATTATCAAGTAATATATGACTTTTTTATTAAGACCTGAATATCGAACCTACATGGAGATTATGCAATATGCACTTTTTGAAACTTTCTATTTTTAAAAAGACAATTATTTAAACTAAAGATGATTCTTGCAGTAATGAAAATTTAAATATTTTTGGTATTTTCAATGTTTTGATAGAGCAATAATAATTTAAAAAGATAACTAGAGTATTTGCAGAAGAAAAGCACTAAAGATAAAAAATATCTTTCTTTTTATCATGAAATAGTAATAAGTAATAAGAATTATGTTGTGGATGTAAACAAATTGTGTTGTGCCAAATAGGAGCAATAATATTCTTTACCCTTACTAGAGATGCTACAAAGAACATTGGTTAATTTAAATTTTGAATAGCTCTGAAGACCGGCTAGGCAGGGAAGATACTAGCTCTCACTCTAGAGTTCCATCGATTCCCTCACTAACATTCTCATACCAGAACCTAAAGCAATAAACCAAGTTGGGGGCTTTAACCTGTCACTTTAAAGTCCTCTAACTCTACACCCTTTAAAATTATTTCTCTATTTATTTTCACTTAATCATATGAATTACATTCTCATTTATACAACCTCATGTGATTCTTCTATTTCCCTATTTATTTGCACTCAATCATATGAACTACATTCTTACTCATACAACCTCATGTGATTCTGCACTCAATCATATGAACTACATTCTCATTCATACAATCTCGTGTGATTCTTTCCAATTGTTGACTGAGACAATACCAGCCACTAAATCATATGAATTACATTCTCATTCATACAACCTCATGTGATTCTTTCTAATTGTTTACTGTCAATCATATGAAATACATTCTCATTCATACAACCTCATATGATTCTTTCCAATTATTGAATGAGACAATACCAGCCTGGTTCCTACATGTTCTCACAATAAATTTTAACATCTAGATTGGCCAATTAAGAAGTAAATGAAGTGTATGGATTTAAACCATCACAACTTCTTCCAACATTAAAGATCAGTACTCTCCACAACTTCCATCCAACACTTAATTACTTATCATTTTAAGAAGAAAGTTAAAGAAAACTACTTAGAATCCATAGAGAAAACAAAACCACACTTTAGTTTAAAAGTAAAAATCATTGTTAAAACAACAACAAGTCTCAATTAAAACCAAAAGTAGTCTAAAACAAATGATATTTTTTAATGAACCTTCTTCAAAAGCTCTCTAAAACAACACTGACTATCAGACCAAAGGTCATTAATCTTAATATCAATATTCTCCAGACCACCATAAAAGTCAGCAAGAGCACTCTTACCCATCCATTCATCATACCAGAAGGAACAATCACCTTTACCAATGTCTCAACAAATTAGATTTTCAGTATTTCTAGCAACCTTAAGCATTTCACGTCAAATAAAAGAATTAATTTTGTTATAGGCAATAGACATAGGATTCTTATTAAAGCTATATTAGACATGCATCAAAGAAGCCCCCAAATGGAATTAATCTAACAAAAGTGATACCATAATTTCATATAATTTATTTTAATATAATCATTTAAGCTTCTAAAACCAAGACCTCTTTTTTCTATAGGTTTACAAAGCTTATTCCAACTTTTTCAATGGATTCTGGAATGACCTTTTCCTTCCCACATAAACTTATTAAAAAGATTTTCAATTCTCTTAATAACATTCAAAGGCATAATCATAACTTGAAGAGTATAAAGAGGGAGAGAAGTAAGAACGCTTTTAAGAAGAGTCACCCTGCCACAAAACGAAAGATATTTATTTTCCCAAGACAAAATTTTATTTTTAATTTTATCAACCAAGCTATAAAAAAAACACTCTTCTTCTTACCTTTATCCATATGAAAACCCAGATAAGTTAAAGGTAAAGAAGCTTTATTACATCCAGTAAAATCCATAATCCAATTCCTTTAAGAAACATTGATATTTTTTGAATAGTAGAAAGAACATCTAGAAGTATTAAAGTATAAACCAGAGATAGTCTAAAATTTTAAAATCTCATTCCAAACTCTTTTAATGGAATTTTTATTAGCATTGGTAAAGAGAATCAAGTCATCAACAAAATATAAATGCGATATACTTAAATTGCCTTTATGATTATAATTCAAACTAGGATAGGAAGTAAATAAACCAATCAAGCAATGAGATAAATAATAAAATGAAATAATGAAAAAATAAGGTAACAGAGGATCTCCTAGTTTGATACCTTTAGAAGCTTTGACAAAAACCTTGCTTTGTCCCATTAATAAGAAGAGAGTAGTAATTGTCATTTAGAATTCTATATATTAACTTGCAAAAAACATTATTAAAACCAATAGCTTTAAGAATGTCAATAATAAATTCCCAAAAAATAGTGTCAAAAGCTTTTTTAATGTCCATTTTGAAGATAACATTCCCCCTCTGCTTTTCTTATCAATATCCAAGAGAAGCTCTTGGACAATAATAGCACTATTGCAAATATTCCTACCTTTCATAAAAGCACATTGATTCATGTTAATAATATCATTAAGATTAGGTTGCAACCTTTTAACCACAATTTTAGAAATAATCTTAGACACAACCGTATTCAAATTAATAGATCGAAAAGCATCACAAGTATTAGCATCACACACCTTAGGAATTAGCACAATATTAGAGATTTTAAAATATTTTGACAAATCCTTGCCTCTAAAAAAGTCTTAAATAGCTTCAACAACTTCAATATGAATGATATCCCATCTATATTTATAGAATTCTATTGTGAAACCATCAGGACTAGCAGCTTTCCCCGTATCCATAAGATCAATGATATCTTTAATTTCTGCACTACTAGGAATACTAGTAAGCAAAACATTACTGATATTGACATCTCTATTGTAAAGAGTTCTATTAATAGGGATTAGAGGACTACCATTACTTTGCAAAGCATTAGAAAAATATTGAACACCATTAATAGCAATATCAGTAAAATTATGTAAAATAGTACCATCCATACCAATAATCCTCGTAATCAAATTAGCTTTCTGTCGACTCTTAATGCAAGCGTGAAAGAAGGCAATATTTCTATCACCATTCAAGAAGTTAGTCTTAGTAGCTTTTTTAACATAAAAGTTTTCTTCCAAATTAATAGGTTCAATTAACTGTTTTTGGCCTTAAAACAAAGCATGCCAATCTATATTATTATTAGCATAATCTATTTCCAAACCTATAACTTTTTCCTTAAGAGCCTCAATGTTACGTTGAAGATGGCCAAAAACATCTCAATTCCACTTTTCAAGAGCTTTGGCAAGATATTTTTGAAGAGTCCAAATCTTATAACCAGAATTGCCAGAAGCTTGAATCTTCCAATTGTCTTTAAGAAACTGTTTAAAATTATCATGAAGAATCCACATATTATAAAATATGAACTGGTATTGAATAATATGATTACTTTTCCTTAATTTTAAAATAATAGGAGCATGATCTGAAGCATCAATAACTAAGTAATAAATAGTATGCATAGAAAAACTATTTATCCAATTAGAATTGGGAACATATTTATCAAGCCTTTCAAAAATCTTTCCTCTATGCCAAGTAAAAGGGTTTCCTTCAAACCCCAGATCATAAAGCCCCAATTCCATTAGGGTAGCATTGAATTCATTAATACTCTTAAAGTTAGTAGTGATTCCACCTTTCTTCTCATTTGCAGAAAAAATTATATTGAAATCACCTCCCATAAGCCAATCCTCATTAGAAGGATTACTGGATTTAATCAAATTCCAATGTTCAGAATGAGCTTGTTTAGTACAACGCACATAAATGACAGTCAAAAGAAAATAAGTTTGAGAAAATTGAATACGAAGATGTAAAAGTTGAGAATGATTAATAAGAATATCAATCTTTAAAAAATATTTCCAGAAAAACCAAATTTTATTATTGATATTAGTAAGAGATTTGAAAGTACCAAATCTTTGTAAATAAAAATCATTATTCACAATAGCTACCAAAAGCTCAAGAATGCTAAAAAAATTAAATTACAAGCACAAATAAGATTACGTAGTCTATTAGAAGCATTAGGCTATGCCTCTAATGTTCCAAACAAGTGTGTTAAATTTCATCAAGAACAATCTTTCCCTTATTCGATCTAGTAACAGTAGCCATTTCAGACTTATCAATTTCTTTTCCTTGCAATTGCGCATGCAAAGCCTCTGCATTAACATAACTCAATTCACGACACCCTTTAAATTTTCTCTTTCTAGATGATTGTTGGATCATCCATTCCTCCTCTAATTCCATTCGAGTAAGAGCAGGACCATCCTCATTATTCGGGCTAAGATGCAAATTACATTGCTTGTCAACATTCAAATCACTAGAATTTAAAACATTGCAACAATCACTAATCTGCTCATTAGAAAGTAATTTTCCAGTAACTTCGTTATTTGTCAAAATACTAGTAGTAGAAGTAAAAGCATTTTCAGTCAATAAAGAATTACCAATCTCTCTATTTACCATATCAGCATTCATATCAGAAATAGAAAAATTTGTATTATCTAAAGATTGAACAAAAACAACTTTGACAGTCTTAGCAAGATTGCTCAAATCTTGAACCATCTCATAAGAAATTAAATTCTCGTTATCAGCAATATTGTGCGAAGTATTAGCAGAAGCATGAAAATCATTCACCAACATCAAAGAATGATCAACAACTTTAGAAACCATAACATTCTTTTCTTTTGATACAACAATATGATTATTATCGAAACATGATAAAGAATCGGTGGTAACATTCTTATTATTTTGAATTTTTTAAGGAGAGTTGGATGCGGGATGCAAACCATTAAAATTCTTTTCATTATAATTTTTATATTTTCTCAATTCAGGATGAGCATTGTAACAATGAGAAAGAAGTTGTCCAAACATCTTGCATTCCATGCAATAATGCAGGACAAATTTCATCTCAGCTTTCTGCCAATAGCCATCATTTGAATTGCCCATCCAAATAGAATCATGAAAAACATAAGTTACANGTTTGAATTGCCCATCCAAATAGAATCATGAAAAACATAAGTTGCATCGCGTTCAACCAATATTTGAGCCATCGAGGGTCTGGACAAAGTGCTCGTAGCCAAGTCCATTTTCAATGGCTTACCAAAAATCAATCCTAAAGAATAAAGAACTTTCAGATTAAAATAGTGAAGTTTCAATCTGGGAAATCTTATCCAAATAAGGAAACCAGGAGTCTATTTAAGAAGTTTCAGATAGCACTTCTCAATGGTCAAAACCTTTTTGCAAATAGAGAGGTATAATCCTCTTCTAATTGTAATTTAATCATAAGATTTCTACCATCAATCAACCCCAAATTCCAACCACCAAGAAGATGTAACTCAGAAAAGAATTTCTTAATAACCTTGATTTTAGGATGATCAAAAGAAAATTTACCAATTAATGTAAATCTTACAGGCTCGGTCAGAATGCCTGTATCTTCTTCAAAACAAAGAAGTGCAGGTTTACCGTTCTTGTGACATGCCCTTTGTAGCAAACCCCCATTAGGATTTTCGGTAATATGACTAAGAAAATCCTTGGAGAAACGCACTTCTCTCGAACCATATTGCTTGCCTGCAACCACATCCTTGAAAGATGGAGCAACCGAAGCCATGGAATAAGCCAGTTCGAGAAGATCCAGCCCAAAAACTCACTGCAAATCAAAAGCTACGTTAGAACTCGGCAAGAAAACAGAGACACTCCAAGAAACCTCCAAGAAACTATTTTTTTCTATAAATTAAAAATTTATCTATAGAAGAGATGATCGAACTTAGAGATAGTCTTGTAATCCAATTGCCTAAAATATTTGTAAGTACAATTAATTTATATATTTTCTCAACTTATTATTATATATACATTTTTTATTAATGTATACATTTTTAATATATTTTTTAACTTTTCTTTTTCTAATTATATTTTAGGTTTGGAGGTCAAATTTGATGTGCAAATATTCAAATTCATGAGTAATTTTTTTTGCTATAAATAAAATCTTAAATGATATTTAGTTTTTGGAACCCATTTGTCTATAATATGAATAAATATTGAATTGCAGTGTGTTGATTTTTAGCTGGAGTTTGAATTATTAGTATAAAGTTTTTTTAGGTATAACTTAGAATTATTTATTTTAATATGAATAAATTTGAATCAGTTTGATTAACGAATAATTGCTTTTGAGTATTGACAATGGGCCTCCATTTTCGGCCCCATGATACAGGCCTAATTCTCTCGCTAATCGGCTGTGGTGTACGCGCTCAAGCCGCCGGCTGAGCATACAATATAATAAAACTTTGCTTTTCCTCATTTGCCTGAGACGTCTCGCATCATACTAGGGTTTCTTCCTGGCTGCGCCGTGAAAAAGGTATCTTCGTTTAATCTCCAGCACCGCGCGGCTGAGATGATTACAGCTTTTCTCCAAATTCTTTCCATTCTGATCGCGTTTCTCTTGTTAATTTTAGCAAGTGTTTACTGTTTTTTTGGATCATTGATTCTTTTGTTGTTGTTGTTGGGAAGTTATTTTTGCATTAGATCTGACGTTCTAAAACATCCGTTTCTTCTCATCGAGATTTTCTGGTTTAATTTTACTTAAAGTGATGGCGGTGGTTGTATGTAGATTTTTCTAAGCCGTGTCCTAAAGAATACTATCAAGTTTTTTTTTTTCTTAATACGGTGTAAGTTTCTTAGAATTTTGTGATGTATATGGCCATATGCGGATCAGTAGTATCATCGGAATAGCCTTTAGCTAACTTGAGACCTGTTTCAACTCCCTGTTGATGCATTATTGGCACAATTATCCTTTTTTTCTGTTAATGTTTGGTTGAGTTGATGTACAAGCTCTTTTTTTCATTGGTGTTTTACATATTTCCTGCCACTTGGGAATATGGTTCGTTTTGGTTTCCCCTTTAATGTTGCCTTGAGGTGCATTTCGTTTACCATTATTTTTTGTGGTTTTTGGTTCCTAATAATAAATTTGGAAGTTTTATAATGTAACTTAGCCTCCATATGTTTTCAAATTTTATATATTCTACTTATGCTCAACATGAAAGCTCTTAAGAATATGATATTCCTAAGCAAATCATAATAACAATATAATATGTTGTGGTGTTGCCTTGAAAAATATATATATATATAAATTGCTGGTGTTCTTATAAATTTGAACATACTGTTGCTAGTGGCTATGGTTTAAGGTAGGATTGTCCTCTGTGCTTGCATTCATTTTGAATTGTCCTTTGTAGTTAGCAGAGATGGTAAAATGTGTAAAATTGTCTCCTTCAGTATATTTGCAATGCTTGACCCCCTTTTTATTTGAATGATGTGCCATCTGCAGTTTATGGCAGTTGTTTTGAGCCTGGATGGTGTTGTTATGAGTATGGCCTCAGAGTGGAGTAATCATGAAATTCATTTTCAGCATGTTATTGCTTGTTCAAATTGTAGATTTTTATTTTATGGTTGAGTTTTATGATTTTATTGTAAATTTTTATTTTATGCTTTCAATCATCACATATTGCAACCAACCAACAAATTATTAGTCTCCCAGGAGTCAATAAAATTTTTATCATATTATACTTAAATATACACTAATCTTTTGTATTAAAATAAGTTGTTTATGGTGCCCTTGATACTAGTTTAGTTTAACATGGTTTTTTAACTATGCGCATCTCGAGTTTTATAGCCAAATTATAGTGGGTCATTCTTTATAGCTTATACTCTGCATAATGAAGTCTTTTTGTTAGGTGTTTTGATCTTGCTTTAGTTTAATTATAAGAACAATTTAGTGCTCCACAATTTGTTATATTGTTGGATCAATCTTTGGATGTTTAAAAAATTACATCCTTTTGATCCAAGCCATAAATGAAGCAAAAGTTAGGATGATTTTATTATTTTTCTCTATGTATTCTTTATAAGGAATTTATTGAAGGTTTAAACAAAATGTAAAATGGCAATTGGGAGTTGAGGTTTTTTCTTAGCAAGACGAGTGTTAGTCTCGAGATGTAAACCTCTAAATAAATCATAAAATTAAAAATAATTTTTAAATAATACAAATCATTGATATATTAATTTAATTTATTATCACAAAGACATAAGCTACAAATTATCATCTTTACTATCATTTAGTTTTGTGTCATTAATTTGAGACTTTCCTCTAGGCGTAAGCCTCGAACTTCTTTTTGAACAAAGTATTGTTGTCATATCCATGAATAAAATATAAATGGATACATTGAAAAATAGATACATAATGCTTTCATACTTGTATTTTTTGCTTGTCTATGTTATGACTATTTGTATTCATGGCAATTCATTTTTATGAATTGCCCAAATGATCACATTTGGTTTTAAAGTGTTGGTAGGATAACTATCTAAACACTCCAAAATGTTTAGAACCTTTAAAATAATTCAAAATTCAAAACAAATTCTTACACTTACGCTCCTACCAACCTCAGTAATTTTAATGAAAATGATGTTTATGCTTAAGTTTTATAAAGGAAATTTTGAGAATTGAGGCATTTTGCCTTAGCAAAGCAAGACATAAGTCTTGAGGAAGATCAATATGTAAACCACAAAATAGAAAAATAAAAAAACTCAAAATTTTATGCAATTAAGAAATGAAAATTTGTATTTGAATGCCACAATTCTTATGTGTTTTACATATCTAATACTTAAAATTTTATATTTATATTTAAAACACTTGTGTAATAAACTGAAGCATGAGATGGTTTATTTCATTTTTAAAAAGCAAGTAATAATATTATTTTAGATGTAATGTAATTATTTGAGTGTTATGTATGTAAATATAAAAGTTTAGGTGTTAGATATGTAAATACATAAAAATTGTGTGGTATGTATGTAAATGTCTCTTCATAATTATGATAAACTATCACCAAATTCATTTTATTCATCTTTTCAAAGACATAATTTATAAAAATTAATTTTAAATGTTAATATAAATACAAAATTTTGAAATGAGATTTAAAGTAAATTCTTACCAAAAACTTAAACATGCTACAAAAATTATGATTCACAGTGGCCTCTTCATTACTTTCATCATCTTTGGAAGAATTATTATTTGTAATAACGCTATGCTCTTCAATTCCTTCTCATTATCATCTTCAAAATATTCTTCTTTTACTACAATTTTTATCTTACTTTCTATATCATTTAACATTGAGTTAAATATAATATTTAATAAAATCAATGATGCAAAATGGTGAGTGCCATGCTTTGGCTCACCGTTGACACCATTTGCAATTTGCTATGTGGTGCATCAAAATGACTTGAGCTATTTGAGCCATGGAGTGCACTAAGTTGATGTTTTAAATTTAATATAAAAAAAGTATGTACATTTCAATTCTTATATATTTGTGTATATGACATTTAAATTTTAATTTTTTTTATATAGCACATAAAAATATTCATTCTATGTTTTTTGAAGTGAAATACATCTTTTACATGAATATATTTTAATGTTATTATGAAACAAAATGTGTGTATATATATATATATATGCACCATTCGTCGACAAATATGAATAAAATGACGAATTAGTAACACATCTAAGTAATCTTCTATATACTTAAATTATTTTTTTGATTATTTTCAGGATCTAACTCGTTTTGTTTCTTTCTTTAAATGATTATGAAGTAGAAGTCATTCAAAATTCACTCTCTTTTTTCCCTTTTAATTTTAGCTTTAATATCTTTATTTTTGTCATTATTAAAGATTATTCCTTCATCATCAAATTCAAATCTCTTCTTATTTGTTGGTGTTATTCTTTCATCATCATATAGTATATTCCCAATAACCAAACGACCTTATAAATATTAATTATTTATTTATTTTTGTAAAAGCGTTTGTTTCAATTTTTATTGAACATATAATAAACTAATTTATTCATTTAACCTATAGCCAATTAGTTCCTTTATTTTGTATGAATTGGTTGATTATGTCCCAATTGCGCTCACATTGAAAAGTTTAACAAATAAAATTGAGAGCTTTCACCAAAAATCCCTTAAGATCACTTATNAGTATGTACATTTCAATTCTTATATATTTGTGTATATGACATTTAAATTTTAATTTTTTTTATATAGCACATAAAAATATTCATTCTATGTTTTTTGAAGTGAAATACATCTTTTACATGAATATATTTTAATGTTATTATGAAACAAAATGTGTGTATATATATATATATATGCACCATTCGTCGACAAATATGAATAAAATGACGAATTAGTAACACATCTAAGTAATCTTCTATATACTTAAATTATTTTTTTGATTATTTTCAGGATCTAACTCACTTTTTTTCTTTCTTTAAATGTGAAGTAGAAGTCATTCAAAATTCAGTCTCTTGTTTCCCTTTTAATTTTAGCTTTAATATCTTTTTTTTGTCATTATTAAAGATTATTCCTTCATCATCAAATTCAAATCTCTTCTTATTTGTTGGTGTTATTCTTTCATCATCATATAGTATATTCCCAATAACCAAATGACCTTATACATATTAATTATTTATTTATTTTTGTAACTTAAAGCGTTTGTTTCAATTTTTATTGAACATATAATAAACTAATTTATTCATTTAACCTATAGCCAATTAGTTCCTTTATTTTGTATGAATTGGTTGATTATGTCCTGATTGCGCTCACATTGAAAAGTTTAACAAATAAAATTGAGAGCTTTCACCAAAAATCCCTTAAGATCACTTATGTCATTTCCAATTTGGGCACACCAATGTTTAAGAATAGCTAGAAATAAAATTTTTAATAAATATTAAGATAAAAAGCTTAGAAAAGTCATAAGATTTTAGATTTAAAATTATAGTTGAATAAAATTTACTCTGTGAGCATGTTTGGTAGCATATTTAAGCTACTCTAAATCAAAACATTTCATTCTTCAAATGAAAATATTTGAGTTAATGCTAATTTCAATATTGTTAATTGTCAGGGATAAATCTATCTATGCATGCGTATAAACTTTTCAATCTCGTTATCCACATGAAAGTTCTCATTATGAAATTTTGGGTTTAAATAATATTAGCATGTAAATGTTGATGTAGCTGATAATCTCATCTGCATAAACAATTTTTCATAAACAGTTTCTCTATTTTCTTTATAAGCTATTTATTTCCCCTTACATCTCTTGTTTTTTTTTCACCTTTTCATTACTCTTAAAATCATTAATAAATTCCATGGTTTTAGCTCTTTCATCATCGACTATTTGTAATATGTTCAATAAAGTTCCATGGTCTTAAATGCATAACTAGCATTACACCTAAAACAATGTCTTTCATGTTAGGTTTCTTCGCTTTTTTTTCTTTTAATTTTTTTCCTAGGATTTTTTTATCTTACCATTCAAAAGCAAATAAATCCTCTAAAGATTATCGGTAACTCTTTAAATTTTTGCATGATCAAATTTATTGTGGCAAATTTTAATGCTTGTCGGATAAAATTTTAATCTGTGAATTTTCTCATCAAATTTAATACCCAATAATTGTTGTAAATAAATTTGCGTAATATTTTTGTTTTGAACAAAGCGGATTTATGTTGTGTCAACCATTCAAACATTTCAAGCATTAAACTAAAACAATGAGCAGCATATGGACTCTTGTAAATAGGCCTCCTTTTCTCCATTTATATTTTCTATGCAATTTTATAGAAATTTGCATTATATATAATAATTTGAACAACTAAGCTATCTCCTACTTCCTTAGCAATATCATCAATCATTTTAATTAATAATTATGCATCTTCTGCATAGATTTTAGAAATATAGTCCTATAATGTCCGTTAAATAGAAGATTTATATTTTTTTATCGAATATTTGATCAATCCCTCAACATCTTTTTAAATCCTATCTCAACCCTTTTTTTCTTCACTTCATCAACTATCCTTCTTGTTGTTCTAATCTTCATATCTAACTTCCAATTTTGCTACTAGGATATGCTATAAGAAGGTCTAGTCCTCACCCATAATTTATAACCAAGTGAGGCATATTGATCCATGAAAGACTCCTAGCCAGATGAAATAAAATTTCATTCTCATAAAACATCTTGCATTATCTTGATATACTTATTTTATTTTTATTTTTTTGGATATTGGAGGAGGATTTACTTGAGAATTAATATTCTCATGTTCATCTATATTCAAAACAAATCTATTAATTTGCTCTTGAGCTCCTATATCAGAAAAGAAAAAATAACTTTCACTATTAGACCTATATTAAAAAACAAATCTATTAATTGACTTTTGAGCTCCTATATTAAAATATAAAAAATAACTTCCTATATTGGACTTATCTTATTAGAATTGAGGAGCTATTCTCAATCATTTTCTCCATTTTTTATTGAGCTACTTCTTTTGAAGTGTTGTACCAAAAACCAAGCAACTCATTTTTATACATGCCTGAGTCTTTTTAGGTTTACCTCTAATTTTCTTCACACAAGTCAAATTTAAAACATCTACTTTCTTGACTTGTTCATCAGATGATTGATGTTTAAAGTGACCAAATCATCTAAAGTAACTCTCTAATCTTGTTTGCCACTGGAGCTACTCCAACCCTTTTACGAATATATTCATTTCTTATTTAATTTTATGGTTCTCTTTTACAGGCTAACATTCTGCACCATAAAGCATTGCAGGCTTTACCACCATCTTATAAAATTTTCTTTTAAATCTAAGCGGTACTTTTTTATCAAGCAACAGGCCCGATGCATCCCTCCACTTCAACCTTCCAACTTTAATACTATTAATAACATCCCCCATCTATATCACTATCAGTTTGAGCAGTAGACCCGAGATATCTAAAATGTGCACTCCTTTTTATAATTTGATCACCAATTGCTACAACCACTCCACTAGATTTATTACTACTACAATTATATTCCATGCATTCAATTTTTGGTTTACTCAAACAAAAGCTTTTAGATTCTAAATTCGGCCTCCACAGATCAAGTTTTTCTTGAACTCTCTCTCTAGTCTTATCGACAAGACGAATATCATCAGTGAAAAACATACAGCAAGCTACATCCTCCTGTAAATGTTTAGTAAGAACATCTATAACTAAAGCAGGAAGATATTGGCTTAAGGCCGATTCCTAATGTAATCCAGCTAAAATAGGAAAATACTTGTAGGTGTTCTTTTAGTGTCTTCACATTTTTGTTAGTCTATCTTTTCACAAAATTTGCATTCATGCAATAATAATAGTTTTTTGCTTTTTGTCTAACAACTTGAGCACCATATCTTTTCTTCTATCTACATCACACATTCTAATAAATAACAAAATAATACTTATAAGATAATTAAGATAAACATACTTACAATAATAAATTGAATTCTAATGGCTTGTATAAATTTAAAATCTAAAAGATAAAGTGATAGATTATCATTTTTGAGATCAAAAGTTCCTGTATGTCTATTTAACTTCAACTCAATTCCTATGAATTNTAAGCTATCTCCAACTCCCTTAGCAATATCATCAATCATTTTAATTAATAATTCTGCATCTTTTGCATAGATTTTAGAAATATAGTCCTATGATGTCCGTTAAATAGAAGATTTATATTTTTTTATCGAATATTTGATCAATCCCTCAACATCTTTTTAAATCCTATCTCAACCCTTTTTTTCTTCACTTCATCAACTATCCTTCTTGTTGTTCTAATCTTCATATCTAACTTCCAATTTTGCTACTAGGATATGCTATAAGAAGGTCTAGTCCTCACCCATAATTTATAACCAAGTGAGGCATATTGATCCATGAAAGACTCCTAGCCAGATGAAATAAAATTTCATTCTCATAAAACATCTTGCATTATCTTGATATACTTATTTTATTTTTATTTTTTTGGATATTGGAGGAGGATTTACTTGAGAATTAATATTCTCATGTTCATCTATATTCAAAACAAATCTATTAATTTGCTCTTGAGCTCCTATATCAGAAAAGAAAAAATAACTTTCACTATTATACCTATATTAAAAAACAAATCTATTCATTGACTTTTGAGCTCCTATATTAAAATATGAAAAATAACTTCCTATATTGGACTTATCTTATTAGAATTGAAGAGCTATTCTCAATCATTCTCTCCATTTTTTATTGAGCTACTTCTTTTGAAGTGTTGTACCACAAGCCAAGCAACAACAAGCCTATGTCCCGCTAAGTGCGGTCGGCTATATGAATCGTTGCTCTTCTTTGTGTCCTATTGAGTGTCATATTTTCATTTAAGTCTATTAAATAAAACTCATTTTTATACATGCCTGAGTCTTTTTAGGTCTATCTCTAACTTTCTTTACACAAGTCAAATTTAAAACATCTCCTTTCTTGACTTGTTCATCAGATGATTGATGTTTAAAGTGACCAAATCATCTAAAGTAACTCTCTAATCTTGTTTGCCACTTTAGCTACTCCAACCCTTTTACGAATATATTCATTTCTTATTTAATTTTATGTTTCTCTTTTACAGGCTAACATTCTGCACCATAAAGCATTGCAGGCTTTACCACCATCTTATAAAATTTTCTTTTAAGTCTAAGCGGTACTTTTTTATCAAGCAACAGGCTTGATGCATCCCTCCACTTCAACCTTCCAATTTTAGTACTATTAATAACATCCCCTATCTATATCACTATCAGTTTGAGCAGTAAACCCGAGATATCTAAAATGTGCACTCCTTTTTATAATTTGATCACCAATTGTTACAACCCCGCCACTAGATTTATTACTACTACAATTATATTCCATGCATTCAATTTTTGGTTTACTCAAACAAAAGCTTTTAGATTCTAAATTCGGCCTCCACAGATCAAGTTTTTCTTGAACTCTCTCTCTAGTCTTATCGACAAGACGAATATCATCAGTGAAAAACATACAGCAAGCTACATCCTCCTGTAAATGTTTAGTAAGAACATCTATAACTAAAGCAGGAAGATATTGGCTTAAGGCCGATTTCTAATGTAATCCAGCTAAAATAGGAAAATACTTGGTCAATAATTCTTTGATTCGAACATAAATAATAACTCTTGTACACATATCTTTAATAACTTGAATATATCAACACTTCTCTTTTCTAAAACTCTTGAAGGCATTTCTTTTGAAGTGGCATAATTTTTAAATAATCTCACACGTTCTTTTTAAACTTTATTTGACACTCTCTCATAGAGTTCAACATTTAGATGTATGCAAGCTAAGTGTTCTTTTAGTGTCTTCACATTTTTGTTAGTCTATCTTTTCACAAAATTTACATTCATGCAATAATAATAGTTTTTTGCTTTTTCTCTAACAACTTGAGCACCATATCTTTTCTTCTGTCTACATCACACATTCTAATAAACAACAAAATAATACTTATAAGATAATTAAGATAAACATACTCACAATAATAAATTGAATTCTAATTGCTTGTTTAAATTTAAAATCTAAAAGATAACGTGATAGATTATCATTTTTGAGATCAAAAGTTCCTGTATGTCTATTTAACTTCAACTCAATTCCTATGAATTGATTTTATCTACGGACATTCAAAGATGACAATAAATATAAGCTCTTTTTATGTTGCTTTTATTTTTTGAAGCAAAGGGAGAAGTGCAAAAAAGAGCAACAAATCTTATGTAAAAATATAACAAAAATACAAGAAATTGTTTATTTTATTCACATAAAGAAATTTTTTATATTATTTGGGCTTAAAGGTATTTTAATTAACCTAGATTTAATACAACCAGTTAGAAGATTTGATATAGTTTCGAAGTATAATCCATAATTTGGTATTCTCTACTGATATGAAATTCTGAATGTTGACATGATTAGTCTATAGCAAGGCTCTTTTCAGCATAAGCATAAAACTATACATACAAATGATATTTAAAAAAGGCTTATGGATTAATACAACCAATGAACTTAATTTTTTTATCCAGTTAATTTCGCTTCAAGTATAGGATAAAATATTATGATATGAATCAATAAAATGAGCAAAAATACTTATTCAAGAATAATATTTACTAAATCGAATTCCTATCATATTGATTCATGAAATTATCCATTTTAGAACATTCAGAATACTATATTAATGAAGAAAAGTAAGTATGATTTGATATAGAATACAATAACAACAACAACAACAAAGCCTTAATCCCACTACGTGGGGTCAGCTACATGAATCATTTTTCTCCATTGCATCCTATTTAGTGTCATAATTTCATTTAGTTCTAATGAATTAAGATTCTTTTTTATACAATAAGCCCAAGTCTTCTTAGGTCTACCTCTGGCTTTCTTAACATAATTCGAATCTAAAACATCTACTCTCCTAATCGGATCATCAGTTGGTCGATATTTAATGTGACCAAACCATCCAAGATGAATTTCTCTAATTTTGTCCGTCATTGGAGCTACACCAACCCTATCACGAATATATTCGTTTCACATTTTGTATCTAAGTGTAAAGCCACTCATTCACCTAATCATTCTCATCTCGCAACACTTAGCTTAGTGTTATGCTTCTTTTTTAAAGGCCAACCTTCAGCGCCATAGAGCATTGCAGGTCTCACTACCATCTTATAAAATTTTCCTTTCAGTCTAAGCTGTACTTTTCTATCACACAAAAGGCCTGAAGCATTTCTCCACTTCAACCAACAAACTTGAATTCTATTATTAACATTTCCATCGATATCACCATCGCTTTGAACAACATACTCGATATATCTAAATCGATTACACCTTTTATTAATTTGATCACCCAAATTTACACTTCTGTCACTAGAGCTATCACTACTAAAATTACATTCCATGTATTCAGTTTTAGTTGCACTTCTGTCACTAGAGCTATTACTACTAAAATTACATTCCATGTATTCAGTTTTAGTTCTACTTCTAAGGAAGGTCTTTAGACTCCAATGTAAATATCTTTTATTAAGAAAAATACTTTTTGATTTACATCTTTAATACATTTTACAGAGTTAAATCCTTACTTTTCTTTTTCTTTGTTTGTCGAGTTTATACATATACATTTCACTCTCTTTAGTATCTAATTTATTACAAAGATCACTAAAAACAGAATTTTTAACGTCACAGATTGTTCTTTTAGACTGCCTGTGGGTCGTTTCATATTTTTACCAGTTTTCTAAGTTTTTACTTTTAAACCATTTTTTACAACATAACTTTTTATTTTTTATCTTTTCTTGCATATTATTCCGCCAACTATTTTTATTTATAGAAACTTTTTCTTTTGATTCTTCAAGTATATATTTTGCTACATGTTTAATAGTGTTTGTTGTTTTATCCCACATAGCATTTGCTTCTTCATGAACATCCCAAATTTTGAAATCTTGAATTTTACTCATAAAAATAGATTTATTTGTCTTTTTGGCTCTCTCATCTAATTCTACAATGATGAGTTATATTATTCTTTATTTTTTAACTCTTCATCTTAAAATCTAGAATTAATAATCGATGTTGGGTACTTAAATCCTCACTTGGAATGTCCTTACAATCTTTACATTCTCAACGATCTTTTCTTCTCATAAGAAATTAATCAAATTTTGTTTTATTACATTCTTACAAGTATTATGATGCTCATCTATTTTGTTGAATATAGTAGTAATAAAAAAATCATATGCTAAAGCAAAATCTAAAATGGCTCTATCTTCTTCATTAGTCACTCCAAAACTGTAGTTACCATGAATATTTTTGAATTCCTTTACCACTTTAACGACATATCCATTTAATTCTCCTTCAATAAAAATTCTTTCTTCAAGAAGTATCATTTGTATTAAACCTTCTAAGTCATTCCAGGCCCTATATCTAAACATACTTAAGGAGATAAGCACTTATAATATTAAAAATCTTAATATCAATGATAATCTTAAGGGCTACAATTATATCTCCAAGCTCATTAATTTTTACAACATTATCTTCCATGCTCTTATCTATAAGTACACCTACACCATTTTTAGTGTGACTCTTACGAGAATACCAAAGCTTAAAACCTAAGTTATCAATCTTCTTAGCCTTTTCTCCAACCCATTTAGTTTCTTCAATACATAAGATATTAATCTTTCTGTGAATCATAATATCAATTGATTTCATTAATTTACCATTAAGAGTACTTATATTTCAAGATTCTATCATAATATCTCCAACCTCATTAATTTTTGCAACATTATCTTCCATGCTTTTATTTATAAGCACACTTACACCATTTCTAGTGCGACTCTTACGAGAATACGAAAGCTTAAAACGCAAGTTATCAATCTTCTTAGCCTTTTCTCCAACCCATTTAGTTTTTTCAATACATAAGATATTAATCTTTTTATGAATCATAATATCAATTGATTCTATTAATTTACCGTTAAGAGTACCTATATTTCAAAATTTTTCCTAATATTAATTTCATTAATTTTATGGACTATCTTCTTTACTCGCATTCGTCTGCAATATAAGAACCCTTGTTTATTTGACACTACACCCAGGCGTCGGTGTAGCGGCCCTTGCCCACTTTTCACTGTAGCTTCCAGGGGACGCCTTGGCACTTACACAATGATCAAAAGGATTCATTTCATAATTTTTTTCGACAAGTTTTACGCTAACTGTCGACTACCTAAAGCAACCCTCCACTTTTCACATTCGGGCTTAGTACCGACAATGGCAGTATCAATTATGGACTTTTTGATATTGAATACATAAAGTCCATAATTGATATTCTACTAATATAAAGTTCAAAATAATCACATTAAGGATTTTATGGGCATAAGCACAATTTTTGTGGTATGTATTAAATTTAAAAAGGCTGAAGTATTAACAAAACCAACGAACTAAATTGGTTTTCATTGATTTAGATACTTTTGCTTCAAGCATATGATTAAAAATCATTAAATGAATAAATTGAACGAGTGAAATTATAAATGTAAAGATTATTTTTACTCTATCAAATACCTCTCTTAGTGGTTCATGAAAATATCTGCTTTAGAACAATACATATATTATTAACAAAAAATAAGTATGATTTTTATGAAGTGTGATTTTTTTCAAGTATTTTTGCCTTTTCCTTGTTTTATTCAAGCCTGACGGGCTGGCACGACATGATCATTCTCTCATTGAGTGTATAATGCTCGAGTCTAATTAACGCTAATGAGATTTAAGTTTTGAGAGGATTTAGACCAACTTAGTTTGAGTTGCGTCTTGAGGTTATGTGTCTCAGATGATTTTTTAATCCATGCTCTTCTCTAATCATTAACATTTTAGATCTTTTTACTAGTGCCTTATTTTTGGCCATGTGAATTGTTTACACTCCTTTCAAAAACTTGTCAACGTTTGTCCATTTTTTTTGTTGCTATAAAGAGTCTTTTTTTTAGTCTTGTAATGAATCTTCCATATGCTGATTACAATCTTTGTGAACAAAATTTTATTAAAGAATTACTTAGTCTTTTTTTCTCGCTAAAAAGGATCTTCGTGATTAGTGTTTTTGGATTACTCTCTTGGAGAACTATTTGCTTGGTAAACAATTTAATGTTTGTCTTCATGATGCTCTTAACCTATATAGTGATATGAANGTACGTACATTTCAATTCTTATATATTTGTATGTATGACATTTAAATTTTAATTTTTTTTATAAAGCACATTAAAATATTCATTCTATGTTTTTTGAAATGAAATACATCTTTTACATGAATATATTTTAATTTTATTATGAAACAAAATGTGGGATATATATATATATATGCACATTTTGTTTCATATATATATATGGGTATACACATTTTGTTGCATAATATATATATATATATATATATATAATATATATATATGCACCATTCGTCGACAAATATGAATAAAATGACAAATTAGTAACACATCTAAGTAATCTTCTATATACTTAAATTATTTTTTTGATTATTTTCAGGACCTAACTCACTTTCTTTCTTTCTTTAAATGATTATGAAGTACAAGTCATTCAAAATTCAGTCTCTTTTTTCCCTTTTATCTTTAGCTTTAATATCTTTATTTTTGTCATTATTAAAGATTATTCCTTCATCATCAAATTCAAATCTCTTCTTATTTGTTGGTGTTCTTTCATCACATATAGTATATTCCCAATAACCAAACGACCTTATCCATATTAATTATTTATTTATTTTTGTAACTTAAAGCATTTGTTTCAATTTTTATTGAACATATAATAAACTAATTTATTCATTTAACCTATAGCCAATTAGTTCCTTTATTTTGTATGAATTGGTTGATTATGTCCCAATTGCACTCACATTGAAAAGTTTAACAAATAAAATTGAGAGCTTTCACCAAAAATCCTTTAAGATCACTTATGTCATTTCCAATTTGTGCACACCAATGTTTAAGAATAGCTAGAAATAAAATTTTTAATAAATATTAAGATAGAAAGCTTAGAAAAGTCATAAGATTTTAGATTTAAAATTATAGTTGAATAAAATTTACTCGGTGAGCATGTTTGGTAGCATATTTACGCTACTCTAAATCAAAACATTTCATTCTTCAAATGAAAATATTTGAGTTAATGCTAATTTAAATATTGTTAATTGTCAGGGATAAATCTATCTATGCATGCATATAAACTTTTCAATCTCATTATTTACATGAAGCTCTCATCATGAAATTTTGGGTTTAAATAATAAGTAGTAGCATGTAAATGTTGATGTAGCTGATAATCTCATATGCATAAACAATTTTTCATAAACAGTTTCTCTTATTTCTTTATAAGTTATTTTTTCCCCCTTAAATCTCTTGTTCTTTTTCACCTTTTCATTACTCTTAAATTCATAAATAAATTCAGAGCACAAGTAACAACTCTTGTATACATATCTTTAATGACTTGGATATAATTCATATCAACACCTTTCTTCTCAAGAACTCTCCAAAGGATATCTCTTGGAACCTTTGCTTTTTCTAAATCAATAAAAATCAAATGTAGAACCTCCTTATTATCTTTGAACTTCTCAATTAAACCTCTCAATAATTGTATAGCTTCCATAGTAGACATGCCTGACATAAATCCAAATTGATTATGAGAAATCTTTGTGACATGTCTTAATCTATGTTCAATTACCCTCTCCCATAATTTTAAAGTATGACACATCAACTTAATTTTTTTATAATTAGCACACTCTTTTGCATCCCCTTCATTCTTAAAAATGGGGACCAAAATACTCTTCCTCCACTCCTCAGGTATCTTTTTAGTTTTTAAAATAATATTAAAGAGTTTTATAGACGAAGAAACTCTGAAATCACCTAAATATTTCTACACTTCAATTGGGATATCATCAGGTCCTATAGATTTTTCACCCTTGATTTTCTTTAAAGCCTCCTCAACTTTTTTACTAATGCGACGGTAAAAAAGAAACATTTTATTATTATTAATGATATCAAGATCACTAAAGTCGATCTTATTTTCATAAACTTCATTAAAAAGTTTATCAAAATAATTTACCCACCTATATTGAATATCTTTTATTAAGAAAAATACTTTTTGATTTACATCTTTAATACACTTTACAGAGTTAAATCCTTTTCTTTTTTCTTTTTTTGTCTAGTTTATACATATACTTTTCACTCTCTTTAGTATCTAATTTATTATAAAGATCACTAACAACTGAATTTTTAACGTCACAGATTGTTCTTTTAAACTGTCTGTGGGTCGTTTCATATTTTTATCAGTTCTTTAAGTTTTTACATTTAAACCATTTTTTACAACATAACTTTTTATTTTTTATCATTTCTTGCACATTATTCCGCCAACTATTTTTATTTATAGAAATTTTTTCTTTTGATTCTTCAAGTATATATTTTGCTACTTGTTTAATAGTGTTTGATGTTTTATCTCACATAACATTTGCTTCTTCATGAACATCCCAAATTTTGAAATTTTGAATTTTATTCGTAAAAATAGATTTATTTGTCTTTTAGGCTCTCTCATCTAATTCTACGATGATGAGTTATATTATTCTTTATTTTTAGCTCTTCATATTAAAATCTATAACTAATAATCGATGTTGGTTACTTAAATCCTCACTTGGAATGTCATTACAATCTTTACATTCTCAACAATCTCTTCTTCTCATAATAAATTAATCAAATTGTGTTTTCTTAGATCCATTCTTACAAATAATATGATTCTCATTTATTTTCTTGAATAAAATATTAGTAATAAAAAAATCATACGCTAAAACAAAATCTAAAATGACTATCTTCTTCATTAGTCACTCCAAAACTGTAGTTACCATGAATATTTTTGAATTCCTTTACCACTTTAACGACATGTTCATTTAATTCTCCTTCAATAAAAATTCTTTCTTCAAGAAGTATCATTTTTATTAAGCCTTCTAAGTCATTCCAAGCCTTATATCTAAACCTACTTAAGGAGATGAGCACTTATAATATTAAAAATCTTAATATCAGTGATAATCTTAAGGGCTATAATTATATCTCCAATCTCATTAATTTTTACAACATTATCTTTCATACTCTTATCTATAAGTACACCTACACTATTTTTTAGTGCAACTCTTACGAGAATACCAAATCTTAAAACCTAAGTTATCAATGTTCTTAGCCTTTTCTCCAACCCATTTAGTTTCTTCAATACATAAGATATTAATATTTCTATGAATCATAATATCAATTGATTCCATTAATTTATCATTAAGAGTACTTATATTTCAAGATTCTATCATAATATCTCCAACCTCATTAATTTTTGCAACATTATCTTTCATGCTCTTATCTACAAATACACTTACACCATTTCTAGTGCGATTCTTACGAGAATACGAAAGCTTAAAACCTAAGTTATCAATCTTCTTAGCCTTTTCTCCAACCCATTCAGTTTTTTCAATACATAAGATATTAATATTTTTATGAATCATAATATCAATTGATTCTATTAATTTACCATTAAGAGTACTTATATTTGAAGATTCTTTCCTAATATTAATTTCATTAATTTCATGGACTATCTTATTTACTCGCATCCGTCCGTAATATAAAAACCCTTGCTTATTTGACACTACACCCGGGCGTTGGTGTAGCGGCCCTTGACCACTTTTCACCAGACCATACATTGCGTAGCTTCCAGGGGACGCCTTGACACTTACACAATGATCAAAAGGATTCATTTCATGATTTTTTTCGACGAGTTTTACGCTAACTGTCAACTACCTAAAGCATTTCTCCACTTTTCATATTCGGACTTAGTACCGACAATGGCAGTATCAATTATGGACTTTTTTATATAGAATACATAAAGTCCATAATTGATAATCTACTAATATAAAGTTATAAATAATCACATTAAGGATTTTATGGGCATAAGCACAATTTTTGTGGTATGTATTAAATTTAAAAAGGCTGAAGTATTAACAAAACCAACGAACTAAATTGGTTTTCATTGATTTAGATACTTTTGCTTCAAGCATATGATTAAAAATCATTAAATGAATAAATTGAACGAGTGAAATTATAAACGTAAAGATTATTTTTACTCTATCAAATACTTCTCTTAGTGGTTCATGAAAATATCTTCTTTAGAACAATACATATAGTATTAACAAAAAATAAGTATGATTTTATTAAAGTGTGATTTTTTTCAAGTATTTTTACCTTTTCCTTGTTTTATTCAAGCCTGACGGGCTGGCACGACATGATCATTCTCTCATTGAGTGTATAATGCTCGAGTCTAATTAACGCTAATGAGATTTAAGTTTGAGAGGATTTAGACCAACTTAGTTTGAGTTGCGTCTTGAGGTTATGTGTCTTAGATGATTTTTTAATCCATGCTCTTCTCTAATTATTAACATTTTAGATCTTTTTACTAGTGCCTTATTTTTGGCCATGTGAATTGTTTACACTCCTTTCAAAAACTTGTCAACGTTTGTCCATTTTTTTTGTTGCTATTAAGAGTCTTTTTTTTAGTCATGTAATGAATTTTCCATATGTTGATTACAATTTTTGTGAACAAAATTTTATTAAAGAATTACGTAGTCTTTTTTTCTCGCTAAAAAGGATCTTCGTGATTAGTGTTTTTGGATTATTCTCTAGGAGAACTATTTGCTTGGTAAACAATTTAATGTTTGTCTTCATGATGCTCTTAACCTATATAGTGATATGAAATTGACATCATCATAAAAAAAATGAATGCTTTATAAGTGAAGGCAGTTTGGTATCATTTGCGAGCAATTCTCATTTGGATCCCGTAAATTTTCATTTGAAAAGAATGATTATTGAGAATACTTTTCAAAGCAAATGAGAAAAGAGATGAAGCATAAATTCCATCAACTTAAATCTTAACCAAAAATAAATATTAAAGTGATAAAAAAGAACAAGCTCATGCAAAATGCTACAAATGTTGTAAAATTGGTCACTATGCAGATGAATGCAGCGTAGAAAAAAATTTCATGATTTAAGCATTAGTGAAGGATTAAAGAAAACTTACTTTAATAGAAAAGAGATATGTCTTCTTTTTTGATTCTGCTTTCAGTAATTGCTCTAACAATTGCACACATTGATTACTCAAATTAATTGTTGATATGAATGACCTCAATCAATCAGCGGATATTCCGAAAGTATGAACTTATTAAAATTCTTACCCAAGTCGCTGATGGCAACATCATAGCAAAAATATTAGTTATTCTAGTTGAAAAGAATAAATGTAATTCTTTTTAAACTTATCCTATGTGCTAAGTTCTTAAAAAATCTTTGGATAAAAGGATATCCCCACCTCAGTTAATGACACTAAACATAAATGTATTGGAAAAAAAAATCATTTTAAAGGTAGGCCAAACTAGCATTCATGATGATAGGCTTATTAATCTTGAAAGTAATCATGATGCTAAAAAAATCATTTTAAATGTAGATCTACCTAGCATGCATGATCGAATTTCAACACACGGTAATCTACTTTAGACTCTAGTGGGCTTGAGGTTCTATTATTTTATCAACTCACTTTAAAAGATCATCTTGAACAAATAGTGTATAACTATTAAGTTAATATAATAGTCGAAATCTTACTGCTTTTATTGATATCAACATGTATAAACTATATCCATGAAGGCATTCCTAAAAAAATATTTTGAATAAATTGACTAATGATTAACATTAGCTATTGAAAATAAATATATATATATATATATGAGGCATTCACTTATATAGCGCACAATTCTTATGTATTTACATATATCCCAACTAAACTTTCATAATATCACATCAAAATACCACTATTACCACTTTTTAGAAGTGCAATATTTTATTTTTTCATACATAGGTTTAAAGATATTGAAGTTTTAGTGTGAGATATGTAAATACAAAAGAATTGTGTGTTGGGTGTGCAAATTTCCATATATATATATATATATATA
>JXCR01138182.1:15848-26865 GCA_002079205.1 Phalaenopsis hybrid cultivar
TTTTTTTTTTTTTTTTTTTTTTTTAAGTAAGTGAGCCAGACCTTCCACGTGTCAACGTGTGTGATTGGACTCCGTAAACAGCTCTGCATGCAGAGTCCTGATGTAATATTTATTTTTTCTTTTTTAGAAATACAAATGAAAATAATAATATTATTATTATTATTATTATTATTATTATTAATCGAAAAGTAAAGTAAAAAAAATAAAAAATTAATTAAGAAAAGAACAACGAATGCAAACGAGACCACCAAAAGTTAGAAGGAATTAGCTCCGTGGGAAACCAAAGAGATTTTTGCTATTTGTTTTGCGCCTAATGGATCTTTTTGAAATTCTTTAGGAAGATTTACAAGCATACCACTCAATATTTATAATTTACATATATAACACCTAAACATCAATTTTTGCACGTGCAACCTAACCATATATTCTACATTTTATAAATTAAAATAATAGTATATTTTATGTGATATGAAAGATTTGGGTGGTATAAATGTACAAATCAAAGTTAGATATGTGAATACATAATACATAAGAATTCCATGGTTGTATATAAAATGCCTTTTTATTATATTTTGATGTTGATATTTTTTTAATGACTGATTTTAACCAAACCTTTGATTTATGTACGCAGCATTATTTATTTTTATTTATATTTTTTCAATGATCTTATTTTACTTCATTTACTTATCGCCAGTCTCGCCGTAAAATTTAGTCGTCCGAATGGATAAATGCTCCTCATTTTCATTTTCAAAATCAAGGGTTATGAAGAAAGTTTTAGCGTATTGTGGAATTATTGTGTTATTTTGCCTTTTGTTATACTTTGTTATCAGGCCAACTCAGTAAAATACAAATAATAATACTAATAATAATAATAAATTTTTTGTCATGGGAAATTTTTTCTCTAGTCACCTAAGCAGCTTTAGCCCTATTCTTAAGTGCTAAAGTAGCCTAACCCGTGAACGCTTGGACTTGAAGGGACCAAACTCTCTTAGTAAGAGAGTAGCAAGAAGTTATTGTAGAAAAGAACACTTCACCAAGGAAAGAGAGATTAAACACTTGATTGCATAGAAAACTTGGATGGATACACATGAGGAAGAGGGACTATTTATAATTCTCTTTGAAGCCTTAAATAACTAGCTAGATTACATTAGAAAAGACTAACTTCTAGACAGTTCTACATTGCTTATTTCAAGTAATATATGACGTTCTTTTTAAGCCCCAAGTATCAATCACACGGAGAAGGTGAAAACTTCTTTAGTAAAACCTTACTTAAACTTCAGAAAATTATATAGGAAATAAGGTCAGAAGTTTATGTGTAACAAGAAGTAACTAATTCCTTCAAATCCTATTTCAATGCTTAAATAAAATGCTAAGTGTTTATAAACTAGTTAAAGGGAAAAGAGTTCAAATTATGTAAAAGTCTATCCCCTTTGCGATGAGATCATAATCAGTGTAGGAATAAAATGTTTAAAGGTTTAAATGTAGATTTGTGACACATAGGAGCAACCTTATTCTTTACCCTTTTTTGAGTGCATAAAGAACATTGGCTAATCTAGAGTTAAGTTCCTAAATCTTAGGTTACGATGGGTAAGTTCTAGTCTGCCACTCTAGATTACCCACTGTGCCCTCTCTTTAAAACTAGTTGATCCTTAAGTTCCAAACTCTAGATCAAATTGGTTAAGATTCTAGCTTGTTACCCTAGAATCACCAATTTACACCCATCAAAACTTATCTCCTTATATATTTGTACTATCCAATGGGCTACCTTATCACTCACTAGATTAATGTGATTCTTACTAGTTAAGGAATACATAGCCCTCCAAGGTCATTATGGCTTTACAACAAGTTTTAACATGCCAATTTGCTAAATTGAATATGTAAATTAAGTACAAAGTAATGAATCATCAAAATTACAAAATAAGAGAAATCTTAAACAATTCTGATCCTATGCATGATTAATTCTTATTGCAATGATAAATATAAAGAAAACTACTCAGATCTCATGGGAATTACATAACAAAACATGATTTATATTAAAAATCAGGTTTACACAATAAACAAAAACTCAAGTAAAAATATAAAGTACTTATCTTGAACTTCTCCCCAAGTAAATCCTCTGATGTTCCTTTGATGGTTTCTCAACCCTCCTTACAATTTCACTCCAAGACACACACACACACACACACACACACACACAACAAAAGCTTTCCCTCACACCATCGAAAAATCCTCTTCTTCACACTGACCCCCTTCACACACCACCTTCTGGGTGCCTTTTGACTCCTTTTTAAATAACTCTTGAAATCCTCAAGAGTTACCTCAGACGCCTCTTAAAAATTCATCCAAATTCAATGCATAAAATCAAAAATTGATCCTGGCGTCTTGGTGCCCAACTGTGGTGCCATGGCACCAACATTCTAGAAGCCTGATATAATTGTGTGGCGTATAGGTGCTATATCCTGACGCCATGACTTCGCTCTCTCTGTTTCCACGTACAGGGCCTGACGTCGATGCACCAATTTTTTTTGTCCTACCTTGCTCGTTTTTGCTTTGATTTCACTACTTTTTCTCTAAAATTTCATCTCTTGCACCTGAAAAAAAAACATGCAAAATATCTTCTATTAAATTACAATATCATTAAAAATGAGTATAAAAGGTATATATAAAAATAACACATTCTAGGTTGTCACCCCTCGTAATCTAGTCAGTATTTCTTCAACTTCTTTATCGAAGGAGGTGATTATAGATGTAGGTGCTTACTTAGATATCCCTTTTGATGGGTCTCCCATGTTTTTATGATAAGGCTTCAACATGCTTATATGAAATACTGGATGTATCTTTAGTTTTAGTGAAAGGTTGAGTTTGTAAAAGACCTTTTCCACTTGTTCTTTAATATAAAGATCCTTTATATCTTCATATCAATCCTTTATGTACCTTTTGAAATGTTTTGAATTATTGGGTTGGACCTTTAGAAGTACTAGATCTCCTTCTTTAAACTTGATATGCCTCCTTTTTTTTTGTCTGCACATCTCTTTGTTCTCCTTGTATCCTTATGTAATGTTGCTCGAGTTAACTCCCTTCGCTCATTCCAGGACTTGGCAAACTTGACAGCTGTTGAACTTTTCCTTCATATTTGGTTGTAAGGGAGAGGGGGTTCATGGGTTGTTGCCCCATCATTATCTCAAAAGGACGCTTGTTGGTGGTTTCGCTTGTTTGTAAATTAAAGGAGAATTGAGCCAAATGAAGCAATTTGGTTCAATTTTATTGATTTTCACGTACATAGTGGCACAAATATAGCTCTAAGAGGACATTGATCCTTTCAGTCTGACCATCTCTTTGGGGATGAAAATTTATAGAAATGTTTAGAACCGACATCTTGAATAGTTTGGTCTAACATCTTCCAATTAAGCAAGGATCTTGATCCCTGACAATGCTTTGTAGTATTCCCCATAGCTTTATCACATTGCAAAAAAAAAGAGCCTTATAACTTCTTCGGCAGTACAGTCGATGGGAACAGTAATAAATTTTACAAACTTTTTGAATCTATCCACCACAAATAGGATGCTTCAAAATACTTCAAATTTTGTCAGACTAGAGATGAAGTTCGCAGAGACTGTTTCTATTATTTTTCTTTTTTTAGTTTTGAAGAAGTCAGCTTATTTATCTTTATATACCTCCTTTATTGAGTAAATATCTCTTTTGGGTCATATGAATGATCTGTAAAAAAGAGGAATAAAAAAAGTAGGGACATACGACAAAGAAGAAAAACAAGAGAAAGAAAAATATGGAGAACCTATGTGTGATAAATTTTGTATGATAAGTCAATTTTGTTCACCTAAACAAGATCAACGAGGTTAGGAAGGTACCTTGAATTAAATATCCATGAAAGAATGCCTACGTAGACTGCTCGAAACTAGAGATTCAAGTTTTTTTTACTTATTCTACGGTCAACAACACTATCAAGGGAATGCATCTCATTTGGTTAAGTACATCTTGGGGGATGCCAAAAATACACTTGATCAAAAGAAGTAGTATTTGCATTTAAAGTAACAATTGTCGAGGGCTGTCAAAAGGGAAGGTTATATCACAGGATCATCTGGATGCCTTCTGATCTGTCGTTAAGTCATATGATAGAGATTGAATCTCTCGTAGTATTAAATGGGTAGCGGCTCATCAGCTACCAGGGCCTATGAAATAATTGGGTCGTTTGGTAGGAAGCATCCCACTACTTTGAGGTTGAACTAGGCCATACAGGTAGAGGACAAATCATTGTATCCGAAATGGGCAGTGACCTATCAGCTAAGTGAGGCCCACCAAATGACATCAATAAAGAGTTAATAGTGTGACAAGACTCAAAGGGGATAGTAAAGAAAAGAAAGAATGATCTTAATCTGGTAGAGATGTCGGGTCAGAATGTTACAGATCTGTCATCCCAAGTTGTTGAGATCCCAAGTCTACCTAATCGTGAAGGTAGTTGATCCAACATAATCAAAGACCCTCTTGTCAGCAATTCTCAAATTGTGTCGTCTAAGGAGACCTTGGTAGCCCTAAGTTCAAGAAAAGAAAACTCTAATCCTATTACCCCATTTAAGTAAGAAGAGCAGAGGTGGGACTTATATCTGCCAAAGTGGCAAGAATGCCACTAGAGTGGAAAAGAAAAGAGAGGTCCAACTATAAAGTTGGAAACACTCACAATAATGAACATAATCCTTGTCTGGGTCGGGGAAGCCTTTAACATAGTAATCATTCTTGACAACTAATCCCGACTCAATGCTTATGCACAGTATAACAATAGTTTTGATGGTAATTTTTACTTATATTTCCTTATTTTGCAACAAAACCAAAAACTTGATCCTGAAGAAAAATAAGAATTTAACTTTTTAATTTATATATATTTATATTGGATACTACTTGTAAGTATATGAATCGTTATCAAGTAATATAAGATATTTTTATTAAGACCTGAATATCGAACCCACGGGGAAGATTATGCAATATGCATTTTTTAGAAAGTTTTTCTATTTTTAAAAAGATAATTACTTAAACTAAAACGAGTTTTGTAGGAATTTAAAATTTAAATATTTTTGGTATTTTTGATATTTTAACGAAACAGTTAAAAGATAACTAAAGTTTTTATAGAAGAAAACACTTAATATGAAAATATCCTTCTTCTTATCATGAATTAGTAATAAGTATAGGAATTCTGTTGTGAAGTATGCAAATTGTATTATGTCAAATAGGAGCAATAATATTCTTTACCCTTACCAGAGATGTTATACAGAACATTGGCTAATTTAAAGTTTGAATAGTTCTAAAGACCGGCTAGGCAGGGAAGATACTAGCTCTCACTTTAGAGTTCCCTCGATTCCCTCAACCTGGGGGCTAACATTTCGTATCAAAACCTAAAATAATAAACCAAGTTGGGGGCTTTAACCCTCCCTTGATTCCCTCCACCTGGGGGCTAACATCTTGTATCAAAACCTAAAACAATAAACCAAACATCGATTCCCTCCACCTGGGGGCTAACATCTCGTATCAGATTGGCCAAATCGAGAAGTAAAACCACCTGGGGGCTAACATTCTAATATCAAAACCTAAAACAATAAGCCAAGTTGCGGGCTTTAACCTGTCACTTTAAAGTCCTCTAACTCTACACCCATCAATGAATATTTTCCTATTTATTTGCACTCAATCATATGAACTACATTCTCATTCATACAACCTCATGTGATTCTTTCCAATTGTTGATTGAGACAATACCAGCCCAATTCTTGCATGTTCTCACAACAAATTTTAACATATGGATTGGCCAAATCAAGAAATAAATGAAGTGTATTGTTTTAAATCATCACAACTTCTTCCAACATTAAAGATCAATACTCTCCACAACCTTCATCCAAAACTTAATTACTTATCATTTTAAGAAGAAAGATAAATAAAACTACTCAGAATCCATGGAGAAAACAAAATCACACTATTTTAAAAGAAGAAATCATTGTCAAACCAACAACAGTCTCGATTAAAACCAAAAGTAGTCTAAAATAAAAAGATAAAAACTTATCTCAAGTCATCCACCGAACTCTTGAAGTTCCTTTGAATTTCTTCTCTTTTACAATCACTCAAAACAAAATAATAAAAAGGATAAAGTAAATAAAAAGTGGTTCCTGAAAATCTCTCCGAACTAACTCCTCAGAGAAGAACATTCAAAACTTGCCAATATTTTCAGGACTCTTTTCTAAGTCCTCTCTTCTTTCTTTTATAGTTTTCCAAGAGATACCTTGGGATCTCTTCAAAATGTGTCTTGATTCGATGTATCTGCTCAAGAGACGAATCCTTTCATGATAATTTTCGTCCATGGTGCTTACAACCACCTATTAAGCCAATAGGTGCCTCAAAAACCTCTTTGAAATTCATGAAAATAGATTTTACTCGTCTAGTAACTGCCACTGGCGCTTAAGCGCGGGGTCTCAGCGCTTAGTCGTAGCTTTCTCTATTTAACCGGCGCTTAGGTGCCAAAACACTTTTGCACAATTTTTCACATTTTTTCTCCAAATTTGAACCTTTTCACTCCTTTAAGCATTTTTTTTCACTTTTACTTGTATCTGTAAGAAAATTATAAAAATACCTTCCATTAAAGCGCAATATCTCAAAAATAGGTATAAAAATGTGTCTAAAAATATCCTTCCATTAAAGCGCAATATCTCAAAAATAGGTATAAAAATGTGTCTAAAAATACTATATATTTTAGGTGCATCAAAATCCCCTAAACTTAAAATGTTACTTGTCCTCAAGTGACACTTCAATATTTAAAAACCAAATATGTATGATATGTATATGAGTTTCTTTAGGAGTTACTAAAATTTAGATTTAGAAATATAGTAGTCCAATTTAGAAAAAATAATTAGTAAATGAGACCAACTTAAAGTTTGAAAATTTTTAATGTTAAGAACTATGAAAATATGAGTTTTTTGTCTAATTTAGAAACATTGTAAGTTCTCTAAATTTAGATTTTAGTTCTTTTATTTTCTCTACTTAAAAAGTTTTATTAAAAATAATTTTACTTACTATATTATATTTATAGGCTCAAGATTTTATCAAGTCTTGTACTTTAAAAAGATCAAATGTAGAACCAATTTTTGATTAGACACTAATCCTCAAGCTTCTCATCCCTTACATTCCTTTTCTTTTTCTTTTCTTTTTCTTTTCCTTTTCTTTTCTTTTTTCTTCTTTTCTTTTTCTTTTTCTTTTCTTTTTTTTTTCTCTTTCAAGCAAGGATTACTATATCTGGATAGGTCTTTAATGATTTTGAATTTCACTTCTCCTTTACTAAAGTGAAGTCTTGATATAAAACTTTTACTTATAAATATAATAAAAGTTTTGAAAATCATTCTAATAAAAGAAATTTAAGTATTAAAAATAAAAGTCTAAATTATCTAAATTTTTCAAAAATACAATTTTTCTTACTAAAGATAGTCACTAATATTAATCATTTTCTATGCTAAAAATTTTTAACTTAAAAGTTTTTCTTCATTACTTAAAATTTTAACTAAATTTTCTTACTCATTTCTAAAATCAAATTTTACTTCCCTAATATAACTTCATATACAAAATAAATTTTTCTTTTAAAATCAAATTCACTTGTAGTACATTTGAGAACAAATAAAATTCCAGTTTTGAAAATATTTTTCATCCCCCCAAACTTAAATTTTTAATAGATTAAACAGTTTAGCATCAAATAATTATATAGGTAGGAATGAAAATTAAAAAAAAACATGCTAATAGGAATTTTAAACCCTAATTATACAAACATAAAACTAAAGACTGGAGTAAAATTAATTTTTGATCAAATTTTCTCTATTTTCATTTTAGTTTAACATGTAGAGATTCAATATAATTCTAAACAGTGGGTATAAAAGCAAACAACACACTAACATGATAAACAGAAAAACAAGGTAGCAGTTTCTGAATTTTAAGTTTAAGATCTAAGCTAGCAAGAATTTCTACTTTATAACATATATAAAATTAAGTTAAGTTCTAAACTAACTAAATCACAGTACTAAACACAAAAACAGTTACTACCCTAAAATTTAAAAATGAAATATTATCTAACACAACAATCACAATGACAATAGAACATAAAAATTCAAAACACAACATAAAACATAGTCCAAAACAACGCACAAATGCAAATGTAGCAGCTCAGACCACATAGTTCATATCATATTACAATCATAAAATGAATCTCTCAGCTCTACTCTTCATCCTATGCAGCAGAGGTAGATGCAGCAAACGCCTCTAATCCATAGCTGCTGGAAAATCCTCCTCTCTAACGAAAAATCAAATGCTCAAAATAAGTCTTCACATTCACCTTTGTGATGGCCTTTAGAGGTAACATAACTTCCTCCCAACTATCATACTTTACTTGAGCCTGCTCGCATAAAGAAAATATCAAGGAAGCAAATCCCATACCTGCAGTAATAGCAGCAGCAACTAAACTGATGATAGTGTGATAGATCAAAGCCCCTATGGTAAAACAAGTTGATGACCTATGGAGTAAAAGGTACCAATTTCCCTATAACCATAACTCAATCGTCCTCAGCCTCTGGGAGATTTGCATAAAACTACCTCACAATAGAAATCGCTGCGACAGTAGAGAAACAACAGAACTGTTCCCACTATCGGCGGACTATCATGACTTCCACTTCTCCATACAGACTCTTAAAACATTGCTCCTGAATCAATTTTCGTGACTATAGAGTGTCAGCATATCGATCCTAAGCTTTTGAACTAACAAATTTGCTCGAATCAAATGGGCTCTTTCCTCTGCTCCTTTTCATTCTTGGCGTCATTCTAGAAATTTGATAAATTCCAAAAATAACTTTAAAAATTAAGTTTAAATCACTAAACTAAACTTCCAAAAGCACTGAATAAACTTCCCAAGCAATTTTCATAGATTTTTCTCCACTTTTCAACATGAATAGTAAACTTTCAAAATCTTCCAAATGTGCTTAAAATATATGGTGAAAATCCAAAATTTTTACATAGAAGTGATGCTCTTACCTCAAGGAACTTNCACTATCATCTTCGATCCACTTTTGCTTAAGGAACATCGTCTTATATTCTTCCTCTATATAACTGGTATGGATAAATTGCATCTTAAGTTGCCACCTAATATATTCTAGATGAGCATGCATTCAAGCACCTTAGTCTCTAATACAGATATAGTATTCTCCATCTGGTTGATCTTCTCCGATATCCCTTCAATATTAACAGCTAAAAAACTGTTATACATCTCCTGTGCACTTTGACTAATGAACTTCTTCCTCATGGCTTCTTCTTTCTTCTTCAAATCCACCTCCCATGAAGACTTTTTCTCTAAATCTCTCTCTTTTTTAGACTTTTAGGGCTTAAAATAATCCGGGGTGAAATTCCTTCACAAAGCCCGTCTATTTATATGCTTAATTCCCCCTCAAAACTTCTAGGCACGACTAGAAACTACCAAGACACGTTTATTCCAACAAAATTTCAGTCACACCTTCTAGAAATTGAAATTTGCACATGTGATTAAATTGTTGCGCTTAAGCGCCGGATCTGACGCTTAATGCACATTTTTGCACCAGTCAACTTAACGTCCAAATTCTTATTCTAACATGTCTAGGTCACTAAAAAAAGTCTAAAAATCATTACTAGAACATAATAAACTTAAAAATACTACCCCAAATTTCTTAATCGGACTCAAAACAACAATCAAAGCAAAAACACACTGACAATTAGGGGTTGCCTCCCACAAAGCGCTTGGTTTTACGTCGTCAGCCCGACGTAACTAGTGCTCATTCTGGTTGATCCAACATCATTCCATCATTATATTTATGTTGATCCACTATATAATAAGGTTTCAGTCTATTTCCATTCACTTTAAAAATTTTCTCATAATTAGAATATTTAATATCCACAGCTCCATAAGGATAAACTTTTATCACAACAAATGGACCCATCCACCTGGAGTTAAGTTCACAGCTCCATAAGGATAAACTTTCATCACAACAAATGGGCCCATCCACCTGGACTTAAGTTTGCCTAGAAATAATCTTAACCTTGCATTGTATAGCAAAACTTGTTGCCCTGGAAAAATTTTTAGTAAGAATCTTTTGATCATGCCACATCTTCATCTTTTCTTTATAACCTAGCTAAAAATTTTTAGTAAGAATCTTTCGATCATGCCACATTTTCATCTTTTCTTTATAAATCCTTAGCACTCTCGTAAGATTCATTCATTATCTTTTCAAGCTCATTTAATTGTAACAATCTTTTGTCACCAACATCTTTTAAATTATAATTGAACTCTTTAATAGCCCAATATGTTTTATGCTCAAGTTCAACTTGTTTTCCCAAATATTAGACTATATGGGGACATTCTTATAGGAGTTCTATACGCATTCCTATAAACTCACAAAGCATAGTCAAGTTTGACTAACCAATTCATTTTTGTTGGATTCACAAATTTTTTCATAATTCTTTTAATTTCCCAATTGGATAATTCAGCCAAATCACTTTTTTGAGGATGATAAGCAGTAGCAATCCTATGATTTATATGATATTTTTTTAATAACTTCTCCNTGCAAATACCCTCCTAATTCTCCATTCATGTTGAGATATCACCTTGACCCAAAATTTTTATATGTTGTAGCATCTGTCTAGATGCACAATTTGAGCATTTTTCTAAAGACATAGGAGGTCTCTAGATAGAGATCTTAATTTTCGAAATTCTTAAGCATTTTTTGTTCAAATAATTATAGAAAATTACATATGACTTAGAAAATTCTATAAATATTCATATGAGTTCTCTCTGGCTAGAGTAGTTTTAGGAAATAATTTTATAATTTTTAAAAATCAAAACNCTTTTAAGATGGACGGTTCTTGGTTAAGGCTATCGAGGACAATGAACGGATGCCGTCCATCCGCGCGTGTATTGAATGAACGGCGGAGATCAAACCGGATGACCATTTGAGGCAATACA
>JXCR01138186.1:0-23774 GCA_002079205.1 Phalaenopsis hybrid cultivar
TCTAAGAGGCCATCTCGAACTTCTTCAAAGAAAAGCCTCTAGTGGAATAATTTTTTTTTTTTTCCCCTAAGTATTTAAAATTTATCAGTGCATCCTCTAAGCAGAGAAAAATGGACTGAGATAAAATAAGAACTAACATTCTAATACATCAATACATGTTATGACCTCAAGCCCATTGGCCAATATAAGGAGCAACCTAATCTTGTTTGATGCCAGTTTATGTAAATCATCCAAAATTCTTACTTACAGATAGGATTGATGCTCAAGTAGGAAGCCAAACCTCCAACAAAAAGTTTCGAATACGACATGCATTGTACTACCTGAACATTAACATATCAAAATAGGCACAAAATATAAGCAGTTAAGCCCAATCAAATAGAACAATTTCATAAAATTCAGAAAAAAATGACTTCTTCAAAAGAAGTTTTACTAGCCAACCCTCTTACAAATTTCAAAATCATCAATCTTCAGTCTCACAAGAAGACTAGAAGAACACGCCAGTTCACGTAAGCCATTAATGAACATTAACATATCAAGATAGACACACATACCCGGATTTCATCAAGAAGGAAAGACTTACTCATCAAAAATCTTAGCAATGAATAATGTAATGAATAGCAAGTGTGAAAATAATAGTTAAGTGTCTGATAAAGTTAAAAGCTACAATAGTAATAAAATTCTTAGTAATGAATCCAATGATAGTGTAGACTTGGCTAAGTTGGCTTCATATGTTTGGAAGTTGAATATTAAGTTTTTCCTCATCAAAAATCTCTTGCTGAAAAAAAACAATGAAAATAAATATAAATATCTAATATTGTGGAAAAATAAAATACACTAGAAAGTACAAAATAATATACTTAATTTAAAGATTACTGCTAATGTCTTAGTATTTTGTTGTGTAGATCGAATCCAACTAGATGCACAAATCAATGCATTAACAATCTTAGTAGATAAACAACTTATGTAATCATCCAACACCCTACCGCCTGCACTAAAAGCTGACTCTGAGGCAACTGTGGTTATAGGTATTGATAGAATATCTCAAGCCATAATAGAAAGTTGAGGATACTTCAATGTATTCATCTTCCACCAATCGAGCACATCAAAATTTTTATTAGAACACACAAATAATCCCTCCTCAAGATATACTTGTAAATCAGGTTTTGATGGTTCCACATAACCAGAAGCTACAACAAAATCTTGAAACCCAAACATCGCGTCAAAATGACTTGAGGAACTCGTAGTATCAACTGCAGATAAAGATCCCGCATTGGAAACATTACAAACAACAATATAATCTGCATATATTTCCCACAAGGCATCTTGAACTATTTTAAGATTTTGGTCAACCTCGTTATGTGAGTATATCTTTGGGAATGTGTAGCTAATAAACTTTAGTTTTAATCTAGGATCCAAAATTGCTGCAATAGACATAAGAAGATTACATTCCCCCCAATATTTGTTGAATTTGACTTGCATATTCCTAGCCATATTCCTCATGTAATCATCTTCTGACAATGACTCTTCAATCAAAATCATTTTAACATGTGAGACTGCAGGTAAAAATATATTAGCAGTAGGATATTATGTGCCAGAGATCATATTTGTAACATTATTGAAAACTGAAAGAAATTTTCTGATCTTCTCATATTTCAGCCATTCTGACTCAACAGGCAACCATTTGTAGTTATTATCTCTTACTGCGTAGTGATAAAAAACATTGCAATAAATAAATGCAGACTCCAACATGTTAAAAGTCGAGTTCCATCTAGCGGAAACATCAATGGACAGTGACTTTTTAGTTGCAACACCCAATTGTTTTGCCACCTCTACAAACTTATGTAATCTTGCAGGGGATTTTTTCAGGTATTTCACCGACTCTCTGATATTTTGTATGATTTCATGAACCTCCTTTAGCCCATCTTGGACCATTATATTGATAATATGTGCGCAGCATCTGACATGAAAAAAAAAATCATGGAAGTGCAACTTTCCGCGTGATTGAAAATTTGATTTTAATGAACTAGCAGCCACGTCATTATTACTCGCATTATCTAAAGTAATTGTAGATATTTTATCCAGAAGATTCCACTCCAACAAGCACTCACAAATAGCATCACAAATGTATGTGCCAGTATGTGGAGGCTCTAACTCAATAAAATTTATAATAACCTTCTTTAACTTCCATGTCTCATCAATATAATGGGCAGTCAAACACATATACCCGATAGTTTGATTGGAGGTCCAACAGTCTGTAGTTAATGACACCCTACGAACATCTTTAAGGCGAAATTTAACATTTTCTTTTTCGCACTCGTAAACTTTCATGCAATCATTCTTTATTGTGTTTCTGGAAACACTTTGAAAGTTAGGATTCAACATTTTTAACAATATGTTGAACCAAGTATGTTCAACCATCATGAATGGGTACTCATGTACAATTATCATTTTTGCCATGACCTCTCGTATGACTTGTTGATCATAATTCTTGGGATCATAGAAAATAGGAATCTCTGACTCACCCTGAACTTCTGAAGGCAAGAAGTTCAGTAATTTTTGTCTCTTGTCTGAGAAGTCAACTTGTTGTTGACTCTTTGCTTTTATCTTAGCACATTCCTTAACATGCCTAAGAAGTTGAGAGGTTGTACCTGACTTGGGTTTAAGTATTTTCACCCCACAGCAAACACATTGAACATATGATACTTCGACCCCACTGGAGTTTGATTTAACATCTATAAAATACTCCCACACAGTTGATTTTCTTTTCCTGCCTTTTGTAACTTGTATTTCAGTACTAGTGCTCCCAACTGTCAGTTCAACAGGTTGAGAACTATCAATTTCTTCTTGTGTTGCAAGTGGTAGTTGTTCGTCATTTGATACAGACTGAGAATGCTCAACATTCGACATTGTAAATATCTATCCAAGAAAAAAATATAATATCAAATGATGTGTAGGAAAAAAAAATTTGCAGGATAACAAAACATAAGTATATGCCTTTCAAATGAACCCTGTAAAGATTTCATACACTATCATTTGACTTCTAATAAAATCTCAATTAAAAACTGCAATTAAAACTGCTAAATGAAATCGTAGAAATGATGGGGACTTCTAATGTACAATAAATGA
The DNA here is from genome assembly GCA_002079205.1 of Phalaenopsis hybrid cultivar. Classification (NCBI taxonomy): domain Eukaryota; kingdom Viridiplantae; phylum Streptophyta; class Magnoliopsida; order Asparagales; family Orchidaceae; genus Phalaenopsis; species Phalaenopsis hybrid cultivar. The sequence goes on from JXCR01138186.1 coordinate 3,127, forward strand.
ACCTTATTTGAATAAGCCATCATTAATATATGCCAACAGTAGTACCATAAAAAAATCTCATTTGAAAAAATCTCTTTCGAAACCGCGATAGAAGAAAGTGTTGTAGAAAAGGATATTGATATGAATAATATAAACTCTACTTATTTCGTATGCAACATCATAAAATACTCCCACAACACTTAATCATAATACAAGCACCTTAATTCTTTTTAACAACATCTAATACTCCCAAACCAATAAACTCAACTACACAACCTCCACACCATAGCTCTGCCCTTCCTGCATATTGCTATGAATAATATAACTATATTTGTTTGCTTTCATGTGCAACATCATAAAACCCCTGCACCTTAAAGTTCATTCAACGAAGGCAAAAGTCACCATTTTAACTGTTACACAACACTTAATCATAATACAAGCACCTTAATTCTTTTTAACAACATCTAGTAAAGTTCATACTAACTTGCTTTAGTAAACCCAATGAACACTACAATTTCTCAATTAAGTTTCTGCTATTCATTTCCACATGCAGGCTGCAGCTACAAGTATACAACCAGCTAGAAAGTCCAGCCCAACCAAATCCAGGGAGGGAGGGGGGAAACAGCCCTCTCACAATGTTTTGGGAGTTGCTGCACCTCTCCCAAGCCACAAAAGCAAATACAGTTCTACTATTCATTTCCACATGCATGATAGAACAATAGAACTCAAGGCATTTTACATTGCATCTTAAACTCCATTATAAACGTAGAGCATCAAAAAAGAATAGTCGGATTCTAAACTAAGCATAAAAAAAGAATAGTGTATATTCCCTGTTCATGCACAAAAATGTATTGATCAACTAGCTTCCAACTAAGCATTCCATCAAATTGATCAAAATCACATACTTAAATATAAAAGTGTGGATCTTAGAAGACAAAGATATCATTAAAACCGTAAGCTAAGAAAGATGCAAAGAATGCTAAATTTAAAGAACAATAAGGATGTAACTTCAGCTCATTTCATTTTATTAAGAAACTTCAGTTCATTTTAATCACACTATGAAGTCCTGAAGCAAGAATACCGAGCAACCAAGCAAGAGTACCAAGCAACAGAAGTCCTGAAGCAAGAATACCGTGGTCCGTGTCGATCTAACACCCACTCACCGATGAAAAATACCTTTTATCAAAGGAAAATAGAAGTAGAGATTAGAGAACAAACACAAAAAATCAACTCTAAGCTCTCACCGAGACAAATATTTTTGCGATCGTTTAGCAAACCGAAGCTTTTCGCGATTAAAAAGATGGTTCTCGCAGTCAAGCTTTTCACGATCTTGAGAGAAGGAGGAGAAAGATCGGCTGAGTCTCGTGCTTTAGAGAGGAGAACGCGTGAGATGAGAGAACAGCAGCGCTGAGAGCGGCGAGAGCCGAGAGGGAAAAAAGGGAACGGGGTTACGGCTAGGGCTTCCGCTCGGTGGGTACTGGGTAGGGTAAGTAATAAGGATTTTTTTTTCATTTCTTTTATATATTATAATATAAATATTATAATATAATATATTATAATAATTATATAACTTATATTATATAAATATATAATATCTATATATTTATAGCCTAGATAGTATGTAAAAGTATTATTATTAATAATTTATTTTACATTATAATTTACAGGTTTTAAATTTTAAAATATATTAATTTTTTTGAATATATAATTATTTTATAAATACCATAAATTTTTTGTATATATTTATTTAAAATTTTTTTATTTCGAACAATAACGATTCGAACACGAACGAACACATCATTGTTCGTGTTTGGTTCGTTTAGCAAACCGAACGAAAAAATTTGTTCGTGTTCGTCTCGTTTACTTATCGAACGAATCGAACACGAACGATTTGACGAATCGAACACGAACTGTTCGCGAACAACGAGCTTGTTTGACAGCCCTAGTTGCACTGCCCTAGGAAGCAGCTGCGGGGAAGCTGACTGTTTGTTTGGTGCAGCTGTGTGAAACCAGCTGTCGGGTAGCTGTTTATGAAAAAAAGACCATACTGCCCCTGTTTGGTAAATATGTTTAAAAGAAGAGTATAACAATCATTTTTTGGAACTTTAGTAAGCCCCCAAAATGCTAACAACTTATTTTTATAAATAAGAACACACATGCAGCACAATCTTATGCATTTACATATCTAACACATAAACTTTGAAATTTTACGAATATTTGCATATTAATTTGGAGGTCTTACGAAAGAATTGAGTCGCATAAATGTAATGAAGTTGATTGTACTGTTTGATATGTAAATATGTGAAATTAATTATGGTTTATATACAGATCACACCGTTGTTATATATACATCACAATCATGTACTTATTGAGTGGTGAATAAGAATAAACTGAATTTTGTATTAATTCCTATTGCCATTACTGATTTCCTACTGCCATTACTGAATTTTGTATTAAACCCACAGAAAATCCTTTTACCTGTATCAGTTAAAGCAAATATCAAAGGATTTGGGTTTGCATTGTGTTAATAGTACTCACTATAATTGTCTGGTGCAAAGAGTTCGAATGCCTTTAATCTTTAGAAAATTTAGATGTTAGATTTGTACATCAATAAGAATTATGTGATATGGATGTAATTTTCCCTATAACAGAATATATCAATATGATCCAGCATAACAACAAAATGATTTTAAACCAAGTTACACACCTACGGCAAAAGTGGATAAACTTTCTATTAATCACTTCGGCCAAAGGCAATTTTGCACAAAACAAGCCTACTACACAATTCTTATATGTTTGCATGAATTAAATCATTCATTTCAAGCTATATGTCATTCAAGACAATAGAAGCCTCCTGATCAAATTTCTTTAATGACTTCCGTATCCAACAATTGAAAATTTCCCTATCGAACTGAATTCAGCGAACACCCCCAAGCTTTTGTTTTCTTTGGTGCATTAAACAAAAATAAACTGAAATAAACAGAAATAATGATTTCGTTTTCTTTAGCCAAAATAAAAGTAAAAGGTTTGAAATTTGCATTGTATCAAATCTGCATTCATTATATTTTCTGCAAGCATGAGATCATTTGTTCAATTGAAAACATTCCATTGAGCACAAGAAATGAAATGGAATTATGACATCTAATTCCAGGTTAATGTTGGTTCAAAATCCTCAAGCTTGGACATAGTATGGAATTAAAATCTGCAGTCAAGACAATTTGAGCTGTATAAGTATTTAAAAAGAAGGAAAATTAAGTTTAGCTCTTAAGTAGATGTGACGAAGACTAAAATTTTGGCAGTAGCGCTTAGGATTTCAAGTGCCTCCTCGATAGTGCTTGAATGAGAAGTCTGACACTCTGCCTTGAAACAAGAAATCGCCTCGGATAGCTTGATTCTGAGGCACGAAGCCCCAGATTTTCTTTTACCAACAACCTTTGGACATTTGGAACGGGAAATTGTTTCACATTGGTTCTGATCTAGGCTGGAGACATCAATGAAATCAAGTGAATATCTGAGGGTTCCAAAATTCACGGCATTGCCAGTGAACCCTGTCTCGCTTGGGTTACATGCATAGGTCCCAGTGGCAACCACGCCTTCAAACATGCGATGAAGTTTCTCCTCAAATTCATGCTCTATTCCAGAAAATTTAAACTTCTTTGCAGCGGGCACCACCTACATGGAAATTGATAAACACCAAATTAATAATAAACATATGAAGATACAAAATTACAAAGTGTATAAAAAATTCTCACCACAAGTCTGTCAGCCCACTATTCATCATCAACTGTTCGCTTCACTGGATCCCAACCCAGACTCGTAGATCCCCTCTTCAATTCTTTCCAAATTTTCCAGTCCTTCTTCAATTGATCTCACTTGTTCTTCATTTGCAACTTGTCGTACTCTCTGCCTGTACATTTCTTGAAACATCTGATAATATTTTGCCACCCTTCTTTATTGAAAAAGGTTGTAAGTTTCTTTCCCCGTTCAATCTCTTTAAGGCAAAGATCGCAAAATAGTATTTTCATTTCTTTTTCCCACAATGCGGGTGTAGCAACCTCTTTAGGTTTATCATTCATGTTATTACTAAATCAAGACAAAGCCATGAAATGTAAAATTAAAATCAATTAGAAAGTAAAAAAAAACAAATCAAACTTGTGCAAATATCAATTAATATTTGGTCGATTAACCATATGTCATGTTTTCACGTTATTCTACAATCTAATACCAGTTCAAATTTGCACTCATGCATATGCACACATTGATCCTTATAAACATTAGAAAGAATTTTCACCCAAAAGATTAATTGTAGCATCGAAAACATGTGAGGCCTCACCATGCTCGTCATCATTTGATGATCACATAGTTGCTTACTGTAATAGAACTGAAGTTCACTCTTGGCACAATAATGAGGTGGTCACTCCGCCAGACTAATCTTCAAAAATAGAATATAGAATACCTCAAATTGTAGAAAAGCATTGGTTATATTGCTAGTCCAAGCAATTTACGATTCAATAAATGGGAAGCTCTGCTCCAACCAACAGAGAAAAAAAAACTAATCTTTATACAAAAACTATTCAAAGAGCAAAATTAAGTTTTGTGCAACACATCACTGGGAGAAATATAAGAATTGTTCATGAGTGCAAATTTGAATTGGAATCAGACATGAAAGGTTTATGAAACCAATAAGAATTATCAAGGATAAAACATATTGTGGAGAAGGTAGATGGGATAAAACCACGAAGAACAACAACAAAATATGGGATAAAAAATTGGGAGGAGACATACCTGCTTCACTTAGGTTTCGGTTTTGAGCTGGGTGGAACGGTGCAAGTTGCTTCGATCAGCACAAAACACCCGACGACGGTGGAAGACGAGCAACGACTTAGCAGGGGGAGGAGCAGGGGGAGTCTTCGCGAAGGGAGCAGCGAGCAGGGGCTTCGGAGCGGAACGAACTAGCGTGGCAATCGAGCAAGAAGCGGCAGTTTCCCGAACAAGGTTAGGTTTGCTTTCAAGCGGGGATTTGGAGTGGGGCACGAGCAAGGCAAAGGAGGCATTAACACTCGAAAAAGCCAGGCCATGGGGTCGACCCCGTTGCCGGCTTTCTTCCTTTTTAGCGGCAAGCGACCGCTGCCGTCAAAGGAAAGCACATGAAAAAAATCTCAACTTTCCGGTTTGGAGCCGCAACGCTTGAAAAACGCAGCCCCAAACGGACCCTTAATAACGTATGCATGCATGCATGCAACTTTGTGGAGGAATTTGATTTATTATTATATAATAATAATATAAATAATAAAAAAACAAACTATAATATCCCATTAATAACTCACGCATGCATTAAGCTTTTTGTAGGGATTTGATTTATTATTGTATAATAATAATACAAATAAAAAAAAACTATTATCCTATCCTTACGCGCTCCTATCAATTGTCTGCTCCTCTCTCCAGGGTATCCCATCACATGCGACCTATTCAAAAAAAATAAACGAAGCTTTTGCTTACGCTCCCTTTCACCGCTGCCTCTCTCGTCACCGGCGAAGACCGCTGGAGCTTCTCGAGTGACTTCCCTCCGACCACTGAAGCTCCTCCAGCAGAGCTTCTCCTTCTTCTTCGCTCCCAATCAAGTAACACTCCCATAAAAAAGGATTACAAACTCCTCCAAACCTTACCTCACCAAATGCACAATAGCTCCCTCTCTCTTTCCTAAGCCTTTTCTCCTCGTCGTGACACTCCAAGTCTAGCCTCACGCCTCTAGCGATTCGTGACGAAGCAGCATTGTCGTAAGTTCCCCTCTCAAACTTGCTCTTCAAGGTAACCTCTCTTTTCTCTTTTTTATTTTACATGCATACCACCCATACTTTTGTGAGACTAATCTTAAATTGGTAAATTGAATTGATTACACAATTAGTGGTTTCATAATTGGCATGAGTTGATTACTCAATTAGTGGAATAAATATAGATTTATAATAGACGCAAATTGATGGCACTTAATGTCTGCGATTATTGTGTACATTTTTTCTTTTATTACGTTATGCATTGGTTAGTATAAATTGATTGTTATGTTACAATATAAGACTCTCTTAAGACCTGTATTCTTCATTCTTTAAATAATAGAAAGAAATTTTCTGAAAGTTTATTCTCATTATTTCTTTTCAATTTGTCATTCAGCGATCCATTAACTTGGAACCAACATTTTGTATCAGAGCCTGGTTCGAGAGGAAGAGCAGACAACTCACGACGCCATCTGCGAACGCTCGGCGCGGAAGGCTGCTAGGAGCGAACGCGGAGGCTTCGGAGGGGAAGGCTTGCGCACCAGATTGCTGTCGGAAAGCGGTGACAGGCAGAACGGGAGGTTTGCGATAATATTTTTGAACGACAAGGTTCTGCGGAAGAAGGTCCGCGGTTCGCTGTAGAGGAGCTAGCTAGCATAGCCAAGGGTTCTTCCGTTTTTTCGTAAAACAGTATTTCGCGGTGCTTCGAAGGAGCAGAGAAGGATCGCAGGAGGAGGAAAATCATGAACTAGTGATTTGCTCGACTAGGGACGAGCGGGAGGAGGAAATCACGAGACAGAAGATCTACCATCTGCAGCTTTGGAGGAGGCGAAATCTCATAAGGAAACCTCGGGAGGAGGAAGGGTTCGGGCGGCAATAGATGATTCACAGGTTTCGAGAACATGCACGGTTTTACAGAGGAGAGTATCATTCGCTGAAGATCGGGCTCAGATCGTTCGTGATAGAGGAGAATCATTGCATCTGCAGAGGTTGGAGTGCAGTTCGCGAGGCTCTGCAAACAGAGGGTTGACTTCGGATTCGTGCGAAGTTGGAGAGTTCTCCTTTGGGAAGAAAGGTGTTCGTCGGCGGTTACAGCAGAGCAGAGCTTCGGTTTGCGAGAGCAGCAGTTACGGGAACCATCCTTTTTTCCCTTTCTCTCTGTCTCCACAAGCCGAAGCCCAGAAGGAATAATGGAGGAATATTGAGGAATATTCCCAAGCAAGGAGAGGATATTCCCTTCCTGCAGTCAGTGAGAGGAAGGAATAATAAAAGAATATTTCATTTCCATCTAAGAAATATTATGTTTCCTTCTGAAGAGGCGAATTTCCTTTGTAAAGGAAGAATGGAATAAAGGAATCTCCTATTTCCTAGCTGAGGAGGAGAATAGAAAGAGGAAGTTCCGAATTTGGCCTTGGGCAAGTTCGAAATTTCCTTTGCTGGAAAGAGAATCTTGGCTGGGAGAAGAATTAGAAGACAATTTTTTCAAATTTCCTTTATCGGGAGGCGCGAAAGATTTATTTTCTAGAGGCTGCAAAACATTCCTCTAATTTTATTCATTTTGCTGCTGCAATAAAATTTGCAAGGCAGACGGGCTCACGGAAAGAACGAAGGATTTCGAAAAAAATTCGCAGTAGATTCAGCTCAGGGAAGTTCCAGACTGCCTGCGGGAAGTTATCTCCGGAGGCTGCGGAGAGGAGGTCCGGCGAGGAACAGAAAGGTTTTTGTTTTGTTCTGCTCAGGAACTGTGGGTCGAGCCGCAAGCAGCAGTTCGGTAGTTCGCCGACAAAGCTCGCGAAGGGGCTCCTTGAATCGTGACAAAGGAGGTTCGGGTGGAGTTCGGAGTAGGACTAGATTTTGCGCGACGGAAGTTTGTCCAAGGCTTGTGCGCGGCGGCGAGGTTCCAATCGAGAGGTGCAGAGGTAGAGTTCCGTGAAGCAGGAGAACGATCAAGTGAAGCGGGATCGCGGGAAGCAGGTTGTTCGCGAATCAGAGGCCGGCCAAGGTGTTCGCGGGAAGGGCTTAGGCGCGGCGAGGTTCACGGCAGATCGAGCGAAGCAGATAGTTGTTCGAGCAGGGCCTGCAGCGAAGGAGCACGGTGTTCCCGAGAGGCGCTGCGGAAGAGTCCGGCGCTGGAGGTGGAGAAGAGAGGGAATCTTAGATTCCTAGTAGAAGGAATATTCCCTCTCAATTAGGAAATTCTTGCTGCATATGAAAGGAAATTCCTGAAATGCCTTAATATGGAAACTAGTTAATTTCTGGTAGGATTGTCAATTTTATTCTGAGAGAAGAAAACTATCTTTATCGGAAAGTTAATTAACGCAAATTCTTAATTAAGGGAAGCTTAATTAGGGTAAGATTGCTAGAGAAGAAATTCTTGGAAACTTAATTAAGACAAATATTTAATTAAGGGCCTAATTAAAAGAATTCAATTCCGGGAAGCAAAATTAAGGGAAATATTTAATTGGAAATATTTCAAACATTTTGCGGATCAGAAATTTCCTTTCGCTAAGGAAGGCGAAGACGGAGAGCGGTCGAGGGCTCTCCCCAGGATTTGGCGCTAAGAAGGGACTCCAACTTTGGAAGGGAATCGAGGAATATTCTCTTCCTAATAAGGGAAGCAAGGCAAGCTCGGCAAGGAATCAAAATTCCTCCCTAATCAGGGAATATTCCTTGTTAATCTAGGAGATTAATGGCGCAGAGATGGAAGGGCCTAATTAAGGAAAGCTTTTCTACTGTCAATTGCGGAGAAGGAAATGATTAATTAAGAAGAACTTTCTGCTGTCGATCGCGGAAAAGGAAACTGATTGTTCAAGGAAACTTAATTAAGGAGAATACTTAATTAAGGGGAAATAGTGATTTTCGGCTTCAACAAATTTGGCAATCGAACAAAGGAGTTCCGCCAAGCTTGTGCGGTGATTTGTAGATCGCCACTGCAGGAGGTCGCTGATTTGGTGCTAGCAGTTACCACTACTAACAAAGTCACCAGTTGTGTGGAGGTTCGCAGGAGAAGGAGTCTCGGAGAGGTCTCAGTTCCGGCAGCAGGCGGAAGCTTCGCGGTAGTTATTGAGGCTTTGCCTTCAGAAGAGTTCAGCCCAACGGGAAGCAGTTCGGACGAGAAGCAGTCCGCAGAAGCAGTTCAGCTGCGGAGCGGTTCCACAGGCGCGGCAGTTCACGCAGAACAGGTGGAGCGGCGGCAGTTCCTGAAGTTCTTCGAGTAGCGACAACTCGCAGGGGCGTGCTTTTGGTTCACAGGGGATGTCGCGACGATTCGCGATTGCTCGCGGGAAGACGTTCGGCAAGGTGGAGTTCATGGCCATGAAAGGAGGCTGTAGCGTGGTTCTTCAGTTTTGCAAAGGAGAGGAGTTCGCCTGTTGTTACCGTGAATAGAAGCGTTTGCAAACAGAGGAGCTAGACCAGTGGAATTCGCAGGTTTGCCGCACGAAGAGTTGCGCTAGGTGCAGCTGTAGCGGAGTTCGCAGGTTTGTCGCACGAGAAGTTGCGGCATGTGCAGTTTCAGTGTACTTCGCAGGTTTGTAGCACGAGGAGTTGCGGCAGGTGCAGTTGCAGCGAACTTCGCAAGTTTGTAGCAGCGGACTTCGCAGGTTTGTAGCACGAGGAGTTGCGGCAGGTGCAGTTGCAGCGAACTTCGCAAGTTTGTAGCAGCGGACTTCGCAGGTTTGTAGCACGAGGAGTTGCGGCAGGTGCAGTTGCAGCGAACTTCGCAAGTTTGTAGCAGCGGACTTCGCAGGTTTGTAGCACGAGGAGTTGCGGCAGGTGCAGTTGCAGCGAACTTCGCAAGTTTGTAGCAGCGGACTTCGCAGGTTTGTAGCACGAGGAGTTGCGGCAGGTGCAGTTGCAGCGAACTTCGCAAGTTTGTAGCAGCGGACTTCGCAGGTTTGTAGCACGAGGAGTTGCGGCAGGTGCAGTTGCAGCGAACTTCGCAAGTTTGTAGCAGCGGACTTCGCAGGTTTGTAGCACGAGGAGTTGCGGCAGGTGCAGTTGCAGCGAACTTCGCAAGTTTGTAGCAGCGGACTTCGCAGGTTTGTAGCACGAGGAGTTGCGGCAGGTGCAGTTGCAGCGAACTTCGCAAGTTTGTAGCAGCGGACTTCGCAGGTTTGTAGCACGAGGAGTTGCGGCAGGTGCAGTTGCAGCGGACTTCGCAGGTTTGTCGCACGAGGAGTTGTGGCATGTGCAGTTGCAGCGGAGTTCGCAGGTTCGTCGTACGAGAAGTTGCGGCAGGTGTTCGTAAGTTTTTCGCAGGAGTTGCGGCAAATGCAGTTGCTACAGGCGGTGGTTCATGGACGCAGCAAGCACGTTGAGACTCGATTCCACTTTATTCGCGAGTGTGTCTAGAATTGACATATCATCGTGAAGTTTGTAAGCACCGGAGAGCAGTGTACGGATATTCTCACCAAGGCTCTAGTAAGAGTCAAATTCGTGAAAATGCGAGAGCTGCTTGGCGTAAACAATTTCGAACCAAATCAAGCTTACGGGGGAGATTGTGAGACTAATCTTGAATTGGTCAATTGAATTGATTACACAATTAGTGGCTTCATAATAGGCATGAGTTGATTACTCAATTAGTGTAATAAATATAGGTTTATAATAGGCACAATTTGATGACACTTAATGTCTGCGATTATTGTGTACATTTTTCCTTTTATTACATTAAGCATTGGTTAGTATAAATTGATTGTTATGTTACAATGTAAGACTCTCTTAAGACCTGTATTCTTCATTCTTCAAATAATAGAAAGAAATTTCTCGAAAGTCTATTCTCATTGTTTCTTTTCAATTTGTTATTCAGCGATCCACTAACTTGGAACAAACAAATTTCACAAAAAAAGGGAGATTTACATACATACCACTCAATTCTTTTGTATTTAAATATCTAATCTAAAAAAATGGAGAATTTACATGCATATCACTATATTATTTATGTCTAAATTTTGATATTTCACATGCACCTCACAAAAAGTTTATGTATATTCATACATACCACACAAATACTAAATATTTATGTGCATACCACTCAAATCTCATGTATTCACATATTCGATGTCTAAACTGTAAGACTTTACGGGGCACTCTACTTATCGTTTTGTATATATACATGTACGACATCAAATTTAAATATCATGTGTGCACGTCATTCGAGTATTATAGGTTTACACGCGTGTAACGTATAACTTGAATATTTACATGCTTGACACTTAGATCTTATAGATTCTACATGTATGCTCTTTAAGTTTATCTATTGACATGCACACCATTTAATTTTATGAATTATGTATGTGATATTAAAAATTAAGTCTTAAGTGGGTGTGATGTGAATAAGTAGAAAAAAATATGGTATTTCCTAATTTAAATAAATGCATAAACTTTAAAATACCTATCTCGGTATAGAAAAATCATAAAAATAAAATATAAATACACTAAACTAAAAAAAAAAGCAGAGGGACATAAGAAAAAGAAAAAGAAATTAAATTCAAATGTAAAAATGTATTTTTTAAAAAATATTTTTCTAATTTAAAAAATTACTAAAATTAAAAAAATATTAATATATTTCAAAAAAATCACAAGAAGTGGAGTAATTAANAGAAAAGAATCAAATTGGAGAAGAGGTGATGATTGTTGAAGATTCAAAGATTGTAAAGGATGCAATTATTGAAGATTTGAATATTGAAGATGAAGCTATGGCTAACGAAGATTTGAAAAATGAAGTTCAGAGTCAAGATGAAGATGAAGCGGTGATTGTGACCGATTCAAAAATTGAAATGGAGCCGGTCATTAAATATTTGAATAAGGAAGATATCATGGGNTGGTGCTAATGAGTATAACCACATTTTAGCCTTATCCCTTAGTTAGAAAGGAAAAATCTTAGTATAACAGCATCGTCGGACATGCTGTTATAACAAAATGTAGCACAAAGTTCTAGAAAACTTGATAAGTGTAAATAAGGATCCTCCGAAGGAGTTCNCGTTATAACGAAATGTAGCACAAAGTTCTAGAAAACTTGATAAATGTAAATAAGGATCCTCCGAAAGAGTTCCCCAAACTGATTGTTCTACACTAGTTGGATAATCGATGGATTAATTTCAAATGAGTCAGCTTCTACNAAACTGATTGTTCTACACTAGTTGGATAATCGATGGATTAATTTCAAATGAGTCAGCTTCTACGACAGGGGTTTGTATACTTGAGTGAATACCATCTGTAATAGGATTTACATAATCCATCAATGATTTATGAAGATTTTCCAAGTTATTATTTTGAATGTTTTCCATTTCAATTTCTAGTTTTTCAAGTCCTTTCTGTTTTTTTATTTTTTGTTCCTTTTTTCTAACTCAGGATCATAAAGCACAAGTCAAGCATATCCTTTACTTTGCATACACAACATAACAAACAATACATTAACAATTAAACAAATAAAACAAAAAATTATTCAACACAACAAAATATTTACACAAACACTTTGTTTTTCACACAAATAGTTTTTTTCCCAACATTTTTTCATAAAGTAAACAATTTTCACACAAAAAGAGTTTTTACAACACTACAGTTTTCGAAGTCTAAGTCTAATTACTTCAACTAAAATTCTCCTAAAAGTCAAGATAAACCGTTGTGATCCCCGATAACGGTGCCAAAAATTTGATCATGATATTTTTTATATGTAAGGATTTATGAAGTTGACACTACTACTTGAATATTTTAATCCCCGATAATGGCACCAAAAACTTGATCCCAAGCAAAGTAAGATTTCAATTATATTTGTATGATTCTATGGAATTATACATATCCTTATCAAGTAATATAGGACTTTCTGATTAAGCCCTGAATATCAATCCCACGGAGATCGAGGTTAATCACTATGGCTTTCAAGAGAAGTTCTGGTCTAGAATAACACACTCTTGCTTGGAAGGTTGATGAAGGTTTGATTTTGATTTTATCCTACAATTATCACTATAATAATACTTCTACTCCTAAACTAAATACTTAGTGAAAATCAGAAAGTGGGGTTTAATATATTAAAAGTACTCTTCCTCATGCAATGAAATTAGTGACATGTGTAAAAGTAAAACAAGTAGTGAGAGAGATTGTGACAAATCGGAGCAATTATATTCTTTACCCTTACTAGAGATGTTATAAGGAACATTGGTTAATCTAAAGTTTGAATTATTCTAAAGACGGGCTAAGCAGGGAAGATACTAGCTCTCACTCTAGAGTTCCCTCTCATCCCTCTACCTGTAGGCAAACATCTTGCATCAAAACCTAAAACAATAGACAAAATTAGGGGGATTTAGTTTTTCACTCTAAATTCCTCTAATTCTACACCTATTAAAGATTATTTTCCTATTTATTCACCCAACCATATGGATTATATTTTCATCCATACAATCTCAGGTGATTCTACCACAGTTGATTGAGACAATACCGTCACGGATCTTACATGTTCTCACAATAGATTTTAAAGTGCAAGTTGATCAATTTTACAAAAATCAACACAGTATATTCTCACTCTACTCAATTTTGTATTCTACACATGCATATTAATTCATTACAAGAGGGAAGAGTAAAGAAAACTACTCACAACACATGGAGAAACAATAAAAACTTTTTATTGAAAAAGACTTCAAAACCATACAAACAAAGTGTTATATTCAAATCAAAATACAATGAAAATACTTATCTATGATGTAAATCAAACTCTCCTTGTATATCAAAAGTAATCTCCTTACAATCCTCTCCAAGAACGAAGTGAAAAGAAAAGAAGAAATTCTCACACTTTCTCTTTCTCTCTCACCTTGCCGCCCCACTTGGAGCTCACGCCCAAGCCCTCTTCTTCTTCTCCAAGCCTTCTTCTCCTCTTCTTATTGATTCAAGAGTCTAATAGTTTTTAAAAATATTTCCAAGCCTTGTTTATAATTTCCTAAGAGGTTATTAAGTGTCTCTTCAAAACTGTTCATATTCATTGAATCTTCCAAACAGTGCCTTAAGTGACTCTTCATAACTCCATATAATCACCCTAAAATCTTCTATAAAGTCCATTTTATCATTTCCAATGAATTCCCCAAGAGATTCATGAAGCAAAGCTTCAAAAATTATTCAAATTCGATGTATATTCTAGAAGATATGTTGAAAACCGTCTTTGGCGCCTAGGCGCAGTTTTTGGGTGCTTAAGCGCCCTCCTCTCTGTCTGAGTGGCGCCTGAGCACCATTTTGGGTGCTTAAGCGCAGGGTACAGGCATTTAAGTGTCAAGTTTAGGTTCTCTTGGCTCTAGTGTGCCCCGATTTGACCCGATTTGCTCTAGTTTGCTCCGGGTGGTGGGCAACCCAAGACTTAAATACAGCTTTTCAGCCCTACACCTAGTCGATGTGGGACTTTTTGTCCGTGATATTCTCCTCCACTCAATCACATGACACTCTCGTCACGGATCGGCCCCACTGAGGGTCCCATTGGACCNGGTTTAGGTTCTCTTGGCTCTAGTGTGCTCCGATTTGACCCGATTTGCTCTAGTTTGCTCCGGGTGGTGGGCAGCCCAAGACTTAAATACAGCTTTTCAGCCCTACACCTAATCGATGTGGGACTTTTTGTCAGTGATATTCTCCTCCACTCAATCACATGACACTCTCGTCACGGATCGGCCCCACTGAGGGTCCCATTGGACCATGGAGAGTTCACACACCTGACAGACAGTAATCGGCTCTGATACCACTTATCACCTCCCAAAAGAGCTCTTCGACGTGGTGGGCAGCCCAGGATTTAAATACTTTTTTTCGGCCCTACACCTAGCCGATGTGGTATTTTTTGTCCGTGACATTCTCCTCCACCCAATCACATGACGCCCTCGTCACGGATCGACTCCACCAAGGGTCTCACTGGATCATGGAGAGTCCACATACCTGGTAAGTAGTAATCTGCTCTGATACCACTTGTCACCTCCCATAAGAACTCTTCGGGGTGATGGGCAGCCCAGGACTTAAATACAGCTTTTCGACCCTACACCTAGCTAATGTGAGACTTTTTGTCNATCTCACTGGATCATGGAGAGTCCACATACCTGGTAAGCAGTAATCTGCTCTGATACCACTTGTCACCTCCCATAAGAACTCTTTGGGGTGATGGGCAGCCCAGGACTTAAATACAGCTTTTCGACCCTACACCTAGCTAATGTGAGACTTTTTGTCNTACGCCCAAGCCCTCTTCTTCTTCTCCAAGCCTTCTTCTCCTCTTCCTATTGATTCAAGAGTATAAGAGTTTTTAAAAATATTTCCAAGCCTTGTTTATAATTTCCTAAGAGGTTATTAAGTGTCTCTTCAAAACTGTTNAACGTTCTTCTCGGAAGGGAGTCTTTAAGTTATACACCCCGCACAAAGCTTATTACTGTCGGTATTAATTTTATAGTTTGGGCATATGATGATGTTTTACGCACCCCTTGTGAAGCTTGTTGTTGTCGGGTGTTCATACATCCCATAGGCCTCTGTCNGACGTTCTTCTCGGAAGGGAGTCTTTAAGTTATACACCCCGCACAAAGCTTATTGCTGTCGGTATTAATTTTATATTTTGGGTACATGATGATGTTTTACGCACCCCTTGTGAAGCTTGTTGTTGTCGGGTGTTCATACATCCCATAGGCCTCTGTCGATTGTTAGCACCCCTCACAGAGCTTGTAATTGTCGGCTTTTAAATTTATAATTCGGGCACAGGATGATCGTTTACAGACCCCACGCAGACCTTGTCGCTACTAGTTGTTGATACATATAATAGGCCTCTGACGATCGTTAGTCACCCCTTACGGAGTTTGTTGTTGTCGGATGTCGATGTCCCATAGGCCTCTGACAAAAGTAAGACACCCTCGCAAAGCTTGTCACTGCTCGGTGTTAACTTTATAATTTGGACGCAAGACAATCATTTACGCACCCCTCATAGAACTTGTCTCTTTTCTGCAATCGTTAGACACCCCTCGCGGAGCTTGTCGCTGACGAGTGTTAACTTTATAATTTGGGCGTGGGATGATCGTTTACGCACCTCTCACGGAGCTTTTCACAGTCGGGTGTCGATACATCCCATAGACCCTTATGACTGATCGAACAATCTTGGTATCATTGTCAGTGTTTTTTATGTCTTCAACTGATCAGAATTTCTTGGCATTATTATCAGTTCTTTCTTTATCTTCAGACCGATTAGACACTCATGACATCTTTGTCAGTTTTCCTCCCCTAGTTCGAGTTCTCCAATTGCCAAGTGCCCACCAATGAGAAAAGAAACTTTCAATGCAAAATGAACAATGTTAAAGTGTCAGATATAAATATATGAGAATTGTATGATACGAATGTAGGACTCACAACATCTACAAACAATGTGGATGCTGAAATTAAGAGATTGACAAAGATAGGTGCACCAGATGCAACTTCGATTTGCAATGATTTCCTATAAATATGCAATGATTTCCTATAAATAAGTCTCAGAGAAACTAGGAGGATTCAACATAAATTCATAAATAGAAACTGAAATGAAGTTCCCCAGCTAAGACTAATCGACTGATTNATGTCCCATAGGCCTCTGACAAAAGTAAGACAACCTCGCAAAGCTTGTTACTGCTGGGTGTTAACTTTATAATTTGGACGCAAGACAATCATTTACGCACCCCTCATAGAACTTGTCACTTTTCTGCAATCGTTAGACACCCCTCGCGGAGCTTGTCGCTGACGGGTGTTAACTTTATAATTTGGGCGTGGGACGATCGTTTACGCACCTCTCGCGGAGCTTTTCACAGTCGGGTGTCGATACATCCCATAGACCCTTATTACTGATCGAACAATCTTGGCATCATTGTCAGTGTTTTTTATGTCTTCAACTGATCAGAATTTCTTGGCATTATTATCAGTTCTTTCTTTATCTTCAGACCGATTAGACACTCATGACATCTTTGTCAGTTTTCCTCCCCTAGTTCGAGTTCTCCAATTGCCAAGTGCCCACCAATGAGAAAAGAAACTTTCAATGCAAAATGAACAATGTTAAAGTGTCAGATATAAATATATGAGAATTGTATGATACGGACCCACGACATCTACAAACAATGTGAATGCTGAAATTAAGAGATTGGCAAGGATGGGTGCACCAGATGCAACTTCAATTTGCAATGATTTCCTATAAATAAGTCTCAGAGAAAATAGGAGGATTCAACATAAATTCATAAATAGAAACTGAAATGAAGTTCCCCAGCTAAGACTAATCGACTGATGGTATGCATGAATTTGTTGAGCTCGCCGAGTCATAAGCTTAAAGACTGTAGGGTAAATCCTTTGTGGGCTTATTGTCACGCTCCGCCACATTCGAGAAATCATCGAGACGAACAGAGGATGGAAGATTCTAGAGAAGGTTNGCTCCCTTCAAATGGCATACCATAAATTTCTAGATATTTAAAACAAAAATAGTGTTAAATTTATAATGTAATAGGGTAACTACAGTATTCATTTAAAACATTAGATAAAAATGTTTCTTTTGAAATCTCTTATAGTTTATTGATTTATATATTTCGTGGTTTTGAAATAAGTGAGTGGTATGTACGTAAATCTTTCTTTCTTCAACTTTATTTTAATTTTATTCTAAGGAAATTGACTAATGAGTGGTTGACTACATCAGAGTTGGTCAGCCCACATGTATATTGGACGGGTAAACTCAGGATGCACATACAAATTAAGTGACGTGTAGACATATAAGAATAAGAGTTAAGTGGTATGTATGTAAACATAAAAACATAAAAGTGGAGTGATAGGTATGTAAATCTTTCTTGTTTTAGCTTTTGTCAAGCTGTCGGTTTGGATAAAAGAAAGCCGTGGATTTGATGACACTAGATTCAAGCTTCCTCCGCGGTTTTGAGTAGGAGCGAGGACGGCCGGCAGGATGCAGGTAGACGGTCGGTAAAATATGGTCAGCCAAGTTGGTTCGAAGTAGGGAAAGGGCTGGAGGAATTCACTAACTGTCGACTAGGTGTTGAAGTCTGATGCCTGGCAAAGAAGAAATAGCATGTGGGCAGCGTCACGATGATTGTCAGCCAGCTGAAATCGGTCGGTGGAGAGACATTTAGTTCGCAGCGATCGACGGGGATTTGGTCGTGTGGGGAGAAATCTACTTAATGACAGAAATCTTTGAGATCCGGCCGATGGGATGGTGGTCAGTTGGTGAGGTTGTAGACCGGCATATGGTCTGCAAGAGAAGTGGTTTGCTTCTTTCATGGTTTCAAGTAGGAGAGGAGAGGAAGGATCATATGATGAGTAGGTCGGACGATGAGGTCGGTCGAATGGTGAGGTCGGGAAGATGACAAAATCTATGGGCAATCAAGAGAAAGCAAGAGACGAGATGGCAAACATAGAGGAGATATTCGAGACGGTTGGCGGTTGTTTGAAATCTGTCGGTGAGGTGAGATCTCTCTTGCGACGGATAAAAATTGTTAGGGATTTCGGCCGATGGGTATGAGATTCCGCTCGCATTAGAAAGATGTTGGCTAGGCATTCAATTGGTGAGAAAGACTTCTTTAAGGTCATGTGGTCCTAGAGTGTTTTCTTTCTTGATGAAGTAGGGAAGGTGCATTTGTCTGTCTTCAATTCTTCAAAACGTTTTTGCTTGAGGGGCTTCAACACTTTTCTCGAGGTGTTTGGTGGTGGCCACCCTACGAATGTTTAGGGAAGGAATGGTCATTATTATAGATTTAAAACTTTGGGTTGAGCACCTTCTCTAAACATTGGATTTCAATGAAAATAGTTAGTGGGCATAGTATGGAATTCGACAGACTGGACACAACTAGTGCACTGTTGGGTGTTAGGTCGACCGACGAGCAACTAGCACTACAAAAGTGAGTTTGGCAGAGACGATCATATTTGAAAGTCGAGGGGGGTGGGCATCCAAATTTCCTTGTAGATTTACGGATCTTCTCAAAGATCGCTGGTGATTATGATTAAATGGAGTGGATATGTTGTTCGTAAGTTCCCCAAGCGTGTTTTTTTGCTATAAGTGTCTCCTTGAAGTATTTTTTTTTCTCTCTCTATTTTTTTTGGTGTTGCTCGTCTTTTGGTTAACGACACATTTCACACTCACTTGAATCTAAATCTTTTCGGTAGACCACGACCAAGGAATAGAAAGTTGGACTAAGGGAAAGAGATTGAGAGGAAGAGAAAAGAAAGAGGACAGGTATTCGTAGAAGATAGGTAGGAGAGGTAGGAAAAATAAAAAAAATTATATATTTAGCCCTGCATTACAGAGGAGAGTAAAGGCATTTCAGTCTCTTTATCCTAGACTTTCATATTTGCTTTGAGATCTACGAAGATCATTTTTTAGTATTAATAAATTTCAACTTTTAATAAAGCATCTTTATGTACAAAAATTTCAATCCAAATAAATGTTCACAAGTCACATGCAAATTCGTCTATCTATTCCTTTCTTTCTTGTAAGAAATAGAATCTGTATATTTGACTAAAATTTCATGTATATCTAAATAATCAGATCGAATTAGATTTTAATTAAATACAAATAAAAAATAATTTTCTAATTGATAAGTTCTTAAATTACTAATTANGTAAATGTTTACAAGTCACATGTAAATTGGTCTATTTATTCCTTTCTTTCTTGTAAGAAAGAGAATTTGTATGTTTGACTACAATTTCAATAATATCAAAATAATCAAATCGAATTAGATTTTAATTAAATACAAATAAAAAATAATTTTCTAATTGATAAGTTCTTAAATTACTAATTACTATTTTTAATCTTTAAATGATTAAAAATAATAATAACTATTTATCCTAATTAAAGTGTCCAAAAAACTCTATCATTTGCTAATTAGAGTAATATCTTATCCCAGAAATTTGTTGCCGACTTATTTACCTAATAAAAAAATTAGTTTATTTTAATTAATAATAACATATTCTTTCCAAATATTAGTTAGTTCATAATTAATAATCAATTTGATATTTGATAAATGATTAGTTGATTAATTATCATAATAACATCTACATGTAACTCTCTAAATTTAATATCTTTATTATTATCCTGCTCAATTAGCTTGATTATTAATCTTTCTCTAATCCATCAGAAAAAAAATGATCCCCTAATTGACATTAATGTGATATTTGTGCCTGTACTCATGGTATTTTATTATTATTTTATTAAATAGTAAAAGAAAAATAAAAAAATTCATTGCACATAATTTAGAACTATTTAATTTCTAGGGGTGTAAACGGGCCGAACATAAGCGAGCCCAGGCTCAGCTTGTGTTCGGCTCGTTTTTATTTCGAGCTTAAAAAGTGTGTTCGTGTTCGGCTCGTTTGCTTNGTAGTTAGTTCATAATTAATAATCAATTTGATATTTGATCAATGATTAGTTGATTAATTATCATAATAACATCTACATGTAACTATCCAAATTTAATATCATTATTATTATCCTGCTCAATTAGCTTGATTATTAATCTTTCTCTAATCCATCAGAAAAAAATGATCCTCTAATTGACATTAATGTGATATTTGTGCCTGTACCCATGGTATTTTATTATTATTTTATTAAATAGTAAATGAAAAAAAAAAAAACTCATTGCACATAATTTACAGCTATTTAATTTCTAGGGGTGTAAACGGGTCGAACACAAGTGAGCCCAGGCTCAGCTCGTGTTTGATTCGTTTATATTTCGAGCTTGAAAAGTGTGTTCGTGTTCGGCTCGTTTGCTTAGTGAGTCGAACACGAGCCGTTCAAGAACAAAGAATCGTTTTGACAACCCTAATCAGGTAGTCATAAGATATTAAGGCTTGGGGCAAGATTTAAAATTTATTGTTTATATTAAAACATCATTTGAATATATTTAATAATTTTTATTCTATTTTCTTAATTAATACTTTTAATTTATT
>JXCR01138186.1:26803-39967 GCA_002079205.1 Phalaenopsis hybrid cultivar
TAAATCCAAGCAAATTAAGTCGAAGGATTATATTTGTGGAAAATCAGGTCATAAAAGAGAATCTCAGCTAGCCACTACTGTGAAGTACAGAAAAGCGGATACACGGACTGGTTGTCAAGCAATGGTTCGCTATGCTATTGATCTTGATGGCAACTGGACCATAAAGAAATTTGTTGAAAGTCATAACCACCCCTTGGCGGAATCCGGTGACAAGCACCTTCTACGTTCCAGTCGGAAGATTAGCGAGTTAAATGCAAATTTACTAAGATCAACGACAGGTTCTGGGATTAGAGCAGCTGATGCATTCAATTTTTTTGCTACGGAGGTTGGTGGTGTTAAAAACTTGGAGTGCACTGGACAAGATGCATACAACTTCATTCAAAGGGATAAAAGAAGCAGAATTGAACAGGTGATGCCAACTCTCTCTTACAATTATTCATGGAGCGCCAAAATGAAGTTAGTATGTTTGCATGGGATTTCCAAAGTGATGAGGAGGGTAGACTTACAAGCTTTTTCTGGAGGATGGGTCTTGCAGATTAGATTATGATTGTTTTGGAGATATCATCATTTTCGACACTAGCTACCGTTTGAATAAGTATAATTTATGTTGTGCTCCTTCCGTTGGGATTAACCACCATCAGCAAAACGTTTTATTCGGAGTTGGTTTTTTATCTGACGAGACGATAGAATCTTTCAAGTGGTTATTCAAAACCTTCATTCGAATAATGGATGATAAGCATTCAATTACAATGTTTACTGATCAGAATCAAGCGATGTCAAGAGCTATTGCAGATTGTCTTCCATTCACAAGACATAGATTATGCCAATGGCATATTTATAAGAAATTCTCGTCGAAAGTTCATTGTGGTGTGACGTACAAGAGCGTTAACAATCTATTTTATAAATGCATGAGCAGATGTGATTCGGAAGACGAGTTTAAAGTTATTTGGGCTCTAATGATTGAGCAAGGAAACCTGCACAACAACATGTGGCTAGATGCATTGTACAGTATAAGACATAACTGGTCAACTGCATTCAATAAAGAAATTTTTGAAATGGGAATCTTGTCTAGTCAAAGAAGTGAGTCCACAAATAATGTCTGTCATGGTGCATCTAAGCCCACTAGTTCCCTAACAGATTGATTTCTGGGGCTAGAAAATATTATGAAGTCATGGAAAAGGAACGAAAAGGATGAAGACTTCAAAAGCTTTCAAAATGTTATTACACCGACAGTTAAAACAAGCACAATGTTGAGGCAAGCTGCAACATATTATACCTGAAAACTCTACTCTATGTTTGAGGAAGAGTTACTTCACGGGCTATGTGGATTGACAGTCGATTCCTCAGTTGAGAGTCCATCTGAATTCTATGTTAGAGGTTTGGATAATCAGGACACAAGTAGAGCTTGGCTTGTTACATTTGATATGCTTAATTGCGACATCACATGCAGTTGCAAGAAATTCAAAATGACAGGTCTGTTTTGCTCTCACTGTCTACGCATCCTTAATGCTAATAATAGAACAAAGATTCCCGAGAAATATTTGTTATTCAGATGGTCTACTAAGGCAAAGAAAGATGTCTATAATAGTTTTGGATACAAACATATGAAAAACTCTCGGGTTCAAATGTCTAAACATCTTCCAGAGGAATCCTATTTCGGTCACATGCTCAAAAGTTTGCCTACCAATTAATTAATATAGCTCAGGGAAATGAACGTGTGGAGACATATATAATTGAATTATTGAAAACAGGGTCCAAAGGTATTGGGATATATTAGATGGTAAGGATCCTAAACCAAATAGGCCAAACAAAAAGAGGAAATCCCATAATAGTGAGTACAATGTGAATGACCCTACAAAAATGAGACCGAAAGGTATTTCTAATGCGAGGTTGAAAGGATACTGGGAAAAAAAGCAAGAGAGCTAAATGTATATATCTCTACATTACATATATTTACCATTCTACATTCCATATACTAACGATTATATGCAAAATTAATTGTCTTATTATTTTACCATTGTTCGCAGAAAAATATCAAGAAACATATATGACACAAGAATCACACAGGAATTACGACGCAAATACGATTACAGCGTCAAACTCTCTGAGTCAGGAAATTGTCACGCCGAATCCACCATGCTCTATGCCCAATATAATTCACATGTTATAACGTGTTATGCCCACATTAACTCATTTGTATCAATGTAGAAGTTCATATAACATTATTCCAATTGGAAGTTGTAGATATATGGTTTGTAATTCATCTGTCTGTTGAGTACAGAATTTTGTTATCTACTTGTGGAATAACCCAAAAGTAACCTTACAATACCTTGGCCGTAACCTTAGAATAACCCAACAATAACCTGAGAAGACCCCGAGAATAACCTGAGAATACCTCGAGAATAACCTCAAGAATACCCCAACAATAACCTTACAATACCCCGGGAATAACCCGAGAATACCCTAAGCATAACCCGAGAATACCTTAAGAATAACACGAGAATACCCCAACAATAACCTGAGAATACCCCAAGAATAACCTTAAAATACCCCAACGATAACCTTATAATACCATGGGAATAACCTGAGAATACACCGATAATAACACTACGAATACCCCAACAATAACCTAAGAATACCCCAATAATAACCTGAGAATACCCCAACAATAACCTGAGAATACCACAAGAATAATCTGACCATACCCCAACAATAACCTTACAATACCCCAGGAATAACCTGAGAATACATCGAGAATAACCTTAGAATATCCCAAGAATAACCTGAGAATACCACAACAATAACCTTACAATACCCCGGGAATAACCTGAGAATACCCCAAGAATAACCCGAGAATACCCCAAGAATAACCTGAGAATACCCCAAGAATAACCTGAGAATACCCGGAGAATAACCTGACCATACCCCGAGAATAACCTGAGAATACCCCAAGAATAACCTGACCATACCAGGAGAATAACCTGACCATACCCGGAGAATAATTTAAGAATACCCCAACAATAACCTGAGAATACCTCAAAAATAACCTTAAAATACCCCAACAATAACCTTACAATACCCCGGGAATAACCTGAGAATACACCGAGAATAACGCTACGAATACCCCAACAATAACCTGAGAATACCCCAAGAATAACCTTAAAATACCCCAACAATAACCTTACAGTACCCCGAGAATAACCTGAGAATACACCGAGCATAACGCTATGAATACCCCAACAATAACCTGAGAATACCCCAAGAATAACCTTAAAATACCCCAACAATAACCTTACAATATCCCAAGAATAACCTGAAAATATACCGAGAATAACACTACGAATACCCCAACAATAACTCACTGTAACCTTGCAATACCCCAGGAATAACCTAACAATACCCTAAGAATAACCTAACAAGATAACTATACATCAACAATAACACAGAAATAACCTAACAAAATAACAATACATCAACAATAACATGCAGTAACATATCAAACAGATAATACATTTATTCTCCAAATAATCTGCACAAAATAACAATATATCAAACAGCTTAGTCTTGTAAGATAAACTTGCACAAAATAACAATATATCAAACAGATAATACATTTATTCTCCAAATAATTTATATCTGCATATTTCATATACTAGCTCTGCCCTAAACCGAGGCATCTCAGCCTGCCAGTCTTGAAAATCTTTCCAGTTAATCTTGCCTTTCTGTACAATTGTCTCCATATATTTACAAACAAATATACCGCAGTCGACGCTATTAGTTTGTGTGGGAATTCCTCTAGTCGTGCTAACATCACATTTACTCGGGTCACTGCGGAAAGCATTTCCGACGTCCTTACGAAGAAGCCTTATCTGGTAATACAAATGGTTGTTTTAAACAGTAAAATAATAAATATGAATGTGACGGTAGTTAGTTAGACAAGGCTTAGAATTTTACCAAGTCACGTGTGACTCCCAAATGGATTTTATTAGGCAATGAGTCGTAAAATCTCCACTTGCGGTCCTTCTGGTTCCCAACAAGTAGAGTCCAATGTCTATTATTAACAATTGGAACTAAAATTGCCTCTGCCTGAGATACAACTTCCACTGTGATGTGGGCAACAATATCTCATAGAGGATGATCTCTAAACCCCTGCATATACATAATAAATGAGTTTAAAAAGAGCATGAACTTGTTGCATATACAAACTTAATGGGAAATTTATTACTTACCCAATGCGTCGGAGAGACGTACAAATAGGGTCTAAAAGAATCAGAGGACTGACGCCGACAGTTTTCTAATCCAATGACAAACAAATCTACATGTTCCACGCCTATTTCTTTATTATCCCAAAGTGCTTCCAGATCAATTCGACTAATATGAATGTGACCCTGAGCAATTATTAAGTCATCCCTGCAAATTGATTGAACAATATTTATTAGATTTCATAAACAATTGACAGAAAAATGTTCTGTTTTGTACATACCTTTCTTTATAGATTCTTAAACAGCTATCGATCACCTGTTGCATGTGTGATGGTAGTAGTTCTCTGCCGGCGAACTCTACGGCTGAACAAGGGAGGACACCTTCATGTGGAACAATTGCGCCCGGCTGTACCTCCTCCTAAGCTTCTTCTGCCTCCTTTTCCCTAGCTTCATAGAGCCGTGGAGATGGTATGGTAATCGGCGTGGAAGACTCATAAATATGATGTACTAAATCATCTATATTTGAGGACAGAACTTCTTTCAGCTTCTTTCTCTTTACAACAATAATTGGAGAACTAACCATCCTCTTTTTTCTCGGTCCTCTGGACTTTATCCTTCGGACTAAGCTACCAATTAGGTCTGTAAGGATGCCTTCTCCAGGTTCCCCGACACTTTTATTTGTTTCACTATCAGGTGCAGCTTCATCAAAGGCAGTCATTCTATCTATCGACTGTTCTGCTTCAAGAATATCGGGTCCCCACTCCTGTTCCGACGCTTGCTCAATATGAGCAGGTGGCTCTTCTTCCTTTTCTGTGCTATATTTCTTCCCAGTAAATTCAGAACCTACAGGAGATTCCATGAGAATTTTGTTTATTTTTTTCTTTATTTCGTTGATGTCGGTCTTCACCTCCATCAGTGTATGCTCCAAAAAAAATCTTAGGTTATTTACTGAATCATTCAATTGAACTAAAATTTGTTGTTGCTCCCTCAGAGTTTGTCATATCTCTTCTAAACCCAAATGTGACTGTGTTGGTGGCGGGATGCTGCGAGTATGTACAAAAGGAATATCACCATGAGACTCTCGTGTTGTTTGGTGAGTGTGAATTTCGGGTTCTCCAATTGACTTTGCAGGAGACGAGGGTGGGCCAGCTAGAGGGGCAAGTAAACTATGCTCCTCGTCTATTAAATCAACAAAAGAATCAAGAACCTACAACAATACATTCATCATAAGAATTAAATAAGGTGGCAAAAGAATCAACCACAGCTGCATAAACACGATTAATAAATCAGAAATTAATATAACCCAAATAAGATGAAAAAAAGCTTTTTCTGATTGAGGTTGAGCAATATACTAATCGGTAGAAGAAAAACAAACTCGTTCATGTATCTCAATGGCTAAAGTAGGTGGAGCATTAATTCAGTTGTTGTATATATTTTTTAACATTAGTTGGTAAATCTGTAACTTTCAAATTTTNAGGCAATGTCGCCGACCCTTGCAAGGCTTCTGCAACACCCTGCTGAACCAATAAAGCTCTCATCTTTACTCTCCATAGGCCGAAGTCGTTCTTCCCATTGAATTTCTCAATGTCGAATTTGACGGAACTCATTGTCGTGGCTAGGATTTCTTCCAATGAATTCTATCTGCTGCCCTTCCAAGAACTAGGCTTCTCCCCATGAACTCCACTGCCTTCGCCAACCGAACAAAGAGTGGCAGAGATCACACCTGTTCATCGGAGAAAACTTCCTGTACAGTGCTAGCGCCTCCTTCCCGCAGGCACTCCTCTGCGTCCAGCGGAACAAATAAGGAATTCCTCCTCTGCCTCTCGCANACTTGTAATTAAAATAAAGAGTCCATTTTTTTGGAATTTAAAAAATAATTAAAATAAAACAAAAAATCAATAAAATACAAAATATTTTAAAATGCTGCAAAATCATTCCTCATTAAGAATAATAACTTAAAAATGCCTCTCTGAATTTTTCAGGACCCAAAAATATATTTTTAATACTTAAAACTATTTTTCAATATATTTATGATTACTAACTAAAATAATTATAAAAAATAAAATAAAAATAAAAAAAATATAAAATTGAGTTTGTGAACTCCTTAAGATTAGATACACTTAGGAAAAATAAAATTGAAGTTAAAATAAGAAGTTCATTTTTTTGGTATTTTTTTTAATTAATGAGGTCAACAAATAATGTCGATATCCACCAAAATAATTCTGATAAATAAAATATAAGGGAGAAAAATATAAAATACATTTCTTTGATTTTCTTGAAGTCAGAGGAGTCAATGAAAAATAAAACTTGAATTTTTTAAATTAAAATATATTTTATATTTATTTATTCATCAAAACCAATATAAAAATCATAAAAAGTTAAATATAACTCAAAAAATTATAAAAATTTGCCTAAGTAGGCCCTTGACCTTGGGTAACAACCCATGATTTTTCTAGGGACATAAAACCTAATTTGAATAATTAAATTAATTAGCCTTGAAAATTCATAATTTTTTATTAAAATAATTCCAGAAAATAAAATAATGATAAGAAAAATATGATGTCTTGATTAACCAATGGGTTAGAGGTCAGCCAAGTTTCATAATAGTATGATTGGAAATGAGGGAGTTACGGGATATAAACCCTAAGGGTATGAATATAATTTTGGAAACTCATGTTTTAACCATAACTTAATTAATATTTAGGATAAAACTTTGGGAGAGGATATTAATTTAGGATGATTGAATATACTAAAGTGATTGAAACATAAGGGTAGTTAGGTAGTAACCCATTCACCTGATTTCTATACAAAAAGGACATAAGGGTATTATCTAAATATTTTGATATAGGAAAATGTGTAATGATTTGGATGATCCAAAAGTGAGGGAAGGACATTATAAGACTGATAAATTCATTAATATTGATCCCTCAATAAATAGTTGAACTAAAAATAATCTTTGAATCAAGTTCAAATACACTTTACAAACATTTTCAAAATTACAAAATTGCCCTTTAAAGCCTTTAGGAGCTTGATGGTAAATTAGGATGACAATACTTGAGGAATGATTTAAAGATGAAATTTAAACGATAATAATATCTTTGTGATACCACAAGTCCAAACTCAGTCGAAAGACGAGGATATAGAATTCTCTAATACATTATAATCATACATTTAGGGCCACGATGTCAAGAAATTGATTAACTCCCCTTATCTATAGTTTAATCAAGATATAATACATGGAATATAATCTAAATCATAATAATACAATTCCTAATTCAACTTAGGTTGATTAACTCAACACATAAGGCGTCTAAATGAACTCAGAATAGTCTGATAAATTCTAAAGTCTTTTAGAACCACACTCGGAACTCCTTTATAAGATTTTAGACATTCTACAGAACATTCAAGCCTATCATGATTTGTTGAGATTAATTATCCCCAAAAACATAACAATCAAGCATAATATAACAAATTAATTCCTTAAGGACCCACCAAAATATATCTCGGGACCCGATAATTCACAAATTAATATAAAATAGCCTAACACTACTTATCATATAATAAATGCCCAATGTTCAAGGGTATGGGCTTTGGATAAAGTGTCTGAATCCTTGTGAGCAATTGAGAATATTTGGTTTTATCATATATGAATCATCAGACTGATGTAAGTTTGAGGTTCAGGTAGTAAGGGCGATGACGACATTGTTAATATGTCCTAAACGAGGGATACGAAGTGGGATTTATAATAGTATCTCCTACCTCAAGGATCTTAAATAAGGGGAGAGGATAATGACCGATGATACTATTCACCAACTATTAATGAGATTGTTGTCTTTGACACTCTTAGGTTGTTAGTTGTCTTAGCTTGATTAAAGTAATTAACGTGTGGACTATACAACTCCAGTTAGTATTTATAAAAAAAAAAAAAATTACTTGTCAAAGGAATTCTACATGCATGAAAACTAAATTAAAAAAAAATGAAAATTTATAAAGATCCATGGTTAATCTCTCAGATCGAGGTTGGACTGCCCTTCATAGATTATCAAATTGGCAGTTCTTACTCAAGGTTGAGAAGCACACAGTCCAGCTCTGAGCCCACCTCAAACTTGAATTCTTACAGTTCATTTTGGCCTTGTATAGTTCACTTGTTATTTTATTTGGGTTTTCTCAGTGTTTCCTTCCGGTTTTCTTCGAGTTTATTTTGTAAGTCACTTGTAGTTTTCTTCAAGTTTTTCTTGAGATGTTTTGTCGTTAAACTTTTACACACATAGACATGCATGTTTGCTCTACTAGTTAAAACATCTACTATACTTGTTTAATTTTACTTGCAATGCTAATCCCATTTGCAGGAGTAGCAGACCCACCAAGTAGACAAGTTTATTTTATATTTATAACATTTTACCGTCTCTACTGCACATTCTGCTGCTCTTCTTTACTGTACATTTTACTATCTTTTCTTTATTACTGCTTCCCTTATTGCACTATTTACCGCTTTCATTTATTGCATCTCCTACTGTTTCTTGTATTTATATGTACTATACATTCTAGAATACAATAACAGTAGCTTGATTTTATAGGAGGTACATAGCGACAGACCACCAACTCAACAATTGCATGTACACTTAAACCTACCCTAAACCTGCAATCATTACAACGAGAACTTTGGAGCTTGGAACAAGTCTTCATATGTAGCACGACGAAGAAGCAGCAGACGGAGGATGGTGATCTACAACAACAGAACGATTCTACATCAGCCAAACATTTTTTCTAGTTTAAATAATAAGTCATAGGATTTAGAGGTAGTTCGTCTGACACGACGTAAATCCCAACTTTAAGTTTAGGCTCCTACACAATCATGTTGTGCGACATAAGTCTTAAGTCGCTTTAGGATCCGATGTTGTCGTTCGGTATGACGTAAACCCTCCTATCTTTATGGGCAACTTGCATGATCAAGATCATGCAAAAGTAAGCCCTAAATAATAAAATTAGAAGAATTAAGCATCAAATAATTTTTTTTTAAAATTAAAGCCAAACTACTAAGATAGTTGCGAAGTCATTTTGAGGTTCTTCTCAAAGTCTGTGGCATACCCTACTTCTTCATTTCTTTGTACCCCAAAATTAATTGTTCCTATTTTGAGGCGTTTCCTTTTGACTTTCCTGTGTTTATCCTTCAAAACTTGAACTTGGAAATTCTTAAAAGCAAAATCACTGATGTTAATCGAGAGTATTCTTAGGTGACTTCGGTTATTTAAGATGTAATTAAGTATAGATGTTTGCCGCTATAGGAAACTTAAAAACTCAGGTAATATAAACCTTATCTAATTCATTGTATTAGATAATGGAATGTGTCTACTTATAAAAAAATAGTTTCGCGGAACAAACGTATGTCATAAATTCTTTAATTTATTTAATCGAGCCTTATTATTCAAATGATGTGTCTACCCTTCTAGATAGATGCATTGTTTGGTCATGGTGCCCGTTTAATTCAAAATATCGAATATATGGGACCTTGTTTGTCCTAACTTTCTAAAAATTAAAACCTTAATTTCAAAACTATATATATATATNACAGGGAACAAGGAGTTTGTGATAATTTTGTTTTCAAAATTATAAAATGTAGGATATAATTTTAATTAATATTTGTCATATCAATAATACTTAGAATATTACATGAAAAAACCACAATAACTTATTGAATCAAAATCAACATATAAATTTGTTCTTTCACAAAATCTTATGATAAAATGTGTCACATTTAATTGAACTTGTTTGACAACAAGTATAAATTATGCATATTTTTTTAGACAAGCTAGTTTATCTTTTCGTGGCCATGATGAATTTGAGAATTATGAAAACCAACAAAAGTTTTTATGTTGTTATATTCTCTAAGAAGATTATATAAAGAATGTTATTTTAAGAAATGTTTTCAAAAATAATAAACCCAGATTCTTGACATTCAAAAAGAAATCACATATGGTGATACAATTGAAACTATAAATATTATCATGAATGAACTATAAAACAGGTTGTTCATAATACTATTGGATGAGTTTTAAGATATATTTGTAAGGAATTAGTATAAATTACAATCCATTATGTTGATAAAAGTGGTTGTTTTATTAAATGATTCATCGGAATAATACATGTTGATGAGACTTATGCGCTAACACTTAAAATTATAGTAGAAGTTTTTTTTTTTTGGCAAAATATCGATTAAACATTGCATGATTACTTTGTTAGGATTATAATGGGGAAAGAAATATGAGCAATGAGTTCAATGGATTGAAGTCTTTGGTTATGAAGGATAATTATTCAGCTTGTCATATACATTATCTTATACTTCATCTATAACTAGCTTTGATTGTTCGAGCTAAAAATCTTGTACAAATTGCTTCCTTTTTTAATGCAATTATGAATTTTATTATTTTTATCAGAATTTTAATCAAAAGAATATATATTTTACTAGAGAAAAAAAAACTTCATACATTTATTTAATAGTTATAAAATGAAGAATTAGCAACTACTAGAGAGTTGAAACATGAAATTTTTCGTTAACGAGAAGGAGATATATGTTGGGGTTCACATTATGTGATAATTATTAATCTACTTTTGTTATTTGAATTTGTTGTTGAGATTTTTCAGATAAAAATTCAAGATGGTTCAAGCATTAAGCAAAGAGCTAAAACATCTGCATTACTTGATTTCTTACTATATGTTGAGTTTATTTTTTTTATTTGCATTTAATGAAGACTATATTGGATATCATAAATAAATTTTCTCAACTAATACAAAATAAACGAGCAATATAATATAAATGACACAGCTTTACTTAAACATTCAAAAAAAAAATCTTCAAATAATTAATGAGAGATGATGAACGAATATCTTTAATTGAAAAATGTTAAATCATTCTGCTAAAAAAATCCTATAATCATTTCATATATGATATATTTGTAATGTGTGGTAGGTCAATGAGAGACATGCTCAAAATATTACAATTTTATATGATTATCAAACAAAGTTATTTATTTGCAATATATATTTCATTTATTAATAATGAATGTTTGATAGATCTCACCAAACTGATAATTTCAAAAATGGTCTCAATCTTTTTCATGGAAACTTAAGATTGATATTCATAGCTTTACTTTTTCCTCAATTTTTAAAATAACATTGATAAAAATGTGCTCACAAAAAAAAAAAAAATACTACTACTTGAAGCAATTGGATAATCATTTTATCAATACAACAATCTTTTCATTAAATATTATAACATGCAATTTTCAATATTTTTAAACCCAATTTACATAAAACTTATGAATTTATTTAAATTCTCAAAGTACTATATTTATTTATAATGCTATATTTTTCCTCCATTGTTTTTTTTTTTTTGCATTTTAAATTATATATATATATATATATATANATAAAAGGAACATGTCTTATTTTTATATATTGCAATTTTGTGATCTCTTTCTAGAAAATCTGAGAAGTGCAAATCGAGTTTCAACCTCAGGATTCATGATTTTAGTTGGTGTAAATAGAATTTGTCTATTATAGACTCCTTGATGTTGAGTTGTCTTCTCTTTTATCCATTTTTTTAAATATGACAACTACATGATAGCTTGGTGTGGGGTGAAAACAACTACATGATATTACATTTAAGTTGATTAAGGAATTACATGAGTAGGATTTCACTACTACATACCGCCCAATTGGGGCATTTACAAACAAACTGCCCAAGTTTAGCTATATAGAACTTTTATTAAGTAAGCAATGGTTAAACATTCTGAGGTGTTTAAGTTTTTGCACTCATAAATGGCTTAAACTTAAGTGTTGAAATAGCATTGATTGCTTTTCTTTTATCTTGTCTGCATCAAACCAAAATGTAACAAATTGGTTAACGGAACAAGGTCATTAATGTCAGTAGTCATTAGTGTCAGTAGTAGAACCATCAACAATAGCATTAACATGGGTTGCATTAAAGGAGTTCAATTTGTTTGTCATATGGACAAACAAAAAGATACATCCCTAAACAAAAACAAAACATATATTTCTGATGCACTTTGGATTACATCATTCATACTTCTTAATACATCAAACTCATCTAAATAAAAATAACACAAATAATAACAAATACATAGCAATGACAAAAAATAGTAGCGTAATTATAATTTTCATAAGGAAAATAAAATCTTCATTTTTTTCTCTTCATCTCCTCCGTTGATTCTCTTTCAAAATCTTCTCGATCAAATGATTCATCATCCATTTTATCAACCCATTTAAAATATTCATGCGCTAAAAGATGTATTGGACGTTCGTAAAATCTTGTACCACAATTCTCTTTTATACAGCTGATGAACATCATATATTGTAAAATATAGTCAGAATAATTTTTACAAAATCCGAGTCCTTTCAAGCTTGAATATTAACTTGAATTCATCAACAACACTACAATAAGGTTATTGTTAGACACAATTTTAAACATTTAAATGAAAATGAATATTTACCAAAAACATAAGCAAATACTGGTTTTACTAAATTCAATTCGTCATACATTGATTGGCTCCTGATTGACTAATGGTGAAAAAGGGGAAAGTTTAAGGTTAAGCAGTTAACATAAATACATTAGAGAAAAAAATAGTACAAGCATTGCTGTGGTAATTGCAGACAAAAATTTTTGGGAAAAACATCTCCTTTTAAAGATAAGTGCAAAATGATTCCACTTAATCACGGCTGAATGCCCTCATGAGGATGATTATTCTTAGCATTCTTGTTGTGAGATATATACTTCCTGACATAGTAATGAGACGAAAAAGAAGACAAGCAAACACAGATCGTTTACGTGGTTCGATCCAATTGGATCTACGTCCACGGAAGGGAATCAATCAAATAGTTCACTAAGGCAAAAGAAATGGAGAATACATAGCTTATACATAGAGATGAGCCCTCATCTTCCTTC
>JXCR01138186.1:44777-86372 GCA_002079205.1 Phalaenopsis hybrid cultivar
TATATATATATATATATATATATATATATATATATATATATATATATATATATATATATACTTATTCTGAAAAGTTTACTTATCACTTGTTGGTTTCACCATGTTTGTTGATGCTACTAGTTGTTTATTTTGGCCCATTTTTTCAATGGATATGAACATCCTAACTTTGACTCCTAAATTAAACAATGACTCCTAAATAAATTTTGTTTTGCCTTTGATATGGGGGACTCTTCAAAGTCAAACTCAGCCCAATTTGGCTTGAGTTGAGTAAACAAATGGAATAGGTTTCTTATGTCAAAAAGGTGTGACACATCAAATTAAGGCCAATAGGTTTCTTAAGCTTAAAATAAGCAAGAGAACTTATGGTGTCAAGGTGTGACCTTACTAATGCAAAATGGATCCAAAATATGAAGCTTTGACAGAATTTTTACCTAAATTAGCAAGGCAGATGAAAACAGTTGTTCTTTTAAAATTTTGAAACTTAAAATCTGCTCTACTATTAGGACCACACAATCAGGACTCATAACCAATATTAAGTGAATTTCAGTGAGTAAAGAACAACCTCTACAATTCAAGCCAAGCATGGAGAAAATCTTGAATATGGTCTTGCTTGTGTCATAGCTTATTTATACTGGATAGAAATTATCTTATACTTTCTATTTTTAGGGTTTATTTGAATTTTAATATTATTTTTTGATTTTCTATCCAGGAATTTGATGGCTAAGAAACATAGTTTGTAACTAGGCTTTAAGATCAATGGAAATCAAGTGAAACACGTTTTAATGTAATCAATGTTAGTTTTTTTTTTATATTTCTTCTCCTCTCCAAAACCTGTCGGCTCTTAGTCTTAGGCATATCAAAGGCATTGAAAGATTTAAAGTTCCTTTCACTAGTTTTAACTAAGAGATGTTAGTACTATTGTTATTTCGACTGCTGGTTGCATCTATCTGGAAAAGTAATTGCGATTTTTCATGCCATTTCTTTTGTCTTACTGCTATATAATAGTGAATTTATTCACTATTAAATGTTGAAAATGAGAGGAACCAATTCTAAAGAAAAGCAAAAGACAAGTCAAAGTAATGATCGAGAATTCTTCAATTTCATGCCAAGGAACCATTCTCTTTGAGCTTTATTTTAAGAGTATATTTTATTTGATGTCATAATAAATTGAAATCTTTTAATGTCTCCTAAAGTAAGCCAAATGGATGAAAAATCTTATTTGTTTTTGTAATTACTTGACATAGGAGCTTGAAATTATCAGGGGGGAATTGTGAGTTTGACGGAAACTATCTAACTGTTTCATTTCATGATTAAAATGAAATTCAAACGACAAAAGAGATTCTATTATGAAATTTAAAGATACAACAAATTTATACAGATTTTTAAATATTTACATTTGACAAAATAAAAAAATAACACAATGTACCTATCATCCTGTGCTCGATGGCACCTATGCACGTACACTTAGGGTCCCTCTTGTATGATTTAGTCAAATTCTCTTTTTTCTAGTCAAAATTTAATCTTTTGGCTCACTCACCCATAAGATCAATTTAGTTTCTATTAGTTTTATTTTCATTTCATTTTAATTCTAACTATACTATTATTATTTAAAAATATTAATGTGAAATTTCGGCCTAATTGGTAATTTCATAGAAATATTCAAATTTTCTTTATCCCCATGAAAATTCTAATTTATTGATTTTAACAATTTTTCATTAATATTTATGCATATAATGACATTAACTAAATATATTTTATGTTAAAGCTTTTAAAATTTTCATTTGGGTGTGCCTAATTTTAAGAGTAACTTAATAATAAAAAAGTTTAAAACTTAGGTTTCTTTATTTCATTTTATTTTTAATTAATTAGGAAAAATCACAATTAATTATTAAAATCAAGTTTTATATCCGAATTCTTTTTGCCCCCATTCTCTGACTTTGCTTCCTCGTCAAATTCCCTACATAAAATCATTTTTAATTTTATTATTAATTTAAATTTAATTTCAATTATTTTATATTAATTACTAAAAATTTTTCTTACGTTAAACCTTTAATTCATTCCCGTCAAGCCCACAACCAATGAAATTGAGCCTTAAGCTCTGGATTGAGCTTCCCGCACGATCGCTCCCTTCCTTCCTCGTATAGGAATCACAAATGGGTGAGGAGGGTTCGCGTGAGATGCTCGCTTCCTCCTCTTCATTCCTCCGCTCAGTTAGGGCACATGAAGCCGAATCTTCTTCTTCTCCTCAATTCTATTCTGATACCTCAATAATTTTTCTTCATTGTACTCATATTTCTTCATCTGACTTGCATTCACCTGGTCTAATATTTTCTGAAACTTTTCGTCATGTGACAATGCATTTTGTATTATGTCCTTCAAAGTTTGTTGAATTAACATTTCAATAGTGCAAAACTTTTATCATTTGGTGTCACTACTGATTACTGTAACCGCTTCATATCTTTAATCAGTTCTTGCCGTGTAATTACCCGGTTAGCCCTGCCATTTCCCTTTATGTTTATTGTGTTTGTCAGAACATTTACTTTCCCTAGGTGATATTGGATATTCAAATCATAATATTTAATTAGCTCAAGCCATCTTCTTTGCCTTAAATACTAATTTTGTGTGAAAATATATTTTAAACTTTGGTGATTAGTGAATGCTTCACACCTGACACCGTATAAATAATGCCTCTATATTTTCAAGAAAATATACTTGCTGCTAGCTCCAGATCATGTGTCAGATAATTCTTCTTATGAGTTTTCGGTTGTCTAGAGACAAGCAATTATCTTCCTATGTGCATAAGCACACATCCAAGTCCCCTTAAAAATGCATCATTGTTGATTTGGAAGCCTTCTTTCTCTGAGAGGATAGTTAATAATAAAGCTGTCATCAAATACATTTTCAATTTCTGGAAAGCTTCTTCACAACAATCTGTCCACTCAAAGTTCGTTGCCTTCCGAGTCAGTTTGGATAAAGGCATTGCGATTTGAGAGAACTCCTAAACGAATCTTCTGTAAAAACTTGCCAGACCTATGAAACTCCGAATTTACGTAATAGTAGTTGGTTTAGGCCAATCAATAAACAATTGTTTGAAGTTTTTGTTTTGGGTCCACTGTGATACTTTCATTGATACTAATATGCCCCAAGAATATCTTTCTTCTCTGCCTGAATTTACACTTTGACAACGTGACATAACCTGTTCTCCTTCAGTGTCTGTAGAACGGTGCAAAGATTATTTGCGTGATGAATCTCATCACTGGAATGAATTAAAATATTGTCAATGAAGACTACCACACATCTATCAAGAAATAGTTTAAAAATTTTGTTCATTAGGTCCATAAAGACAGTTGGAGCATTTGACAACTAAAAAGGCATTACCACAATCTCATATGCCCGAATCTGGTGCTGAAAGATGTTTTTGCTATTTCATCTTCTTTAATTCTCAATTCGTGAGAACCTGCGCACAGATCAATCTTGGAAAATATAGAAGCCCCTTCCAACTGCTCGAAGAGATTATCAATCTTTGGCAATGGACACTTGTTATTGATTTAATTCTCGATAATCAATGCATAGACTTAAACTCCCATCTCTCTTCTTAACAAACATCACTGGAGCTCTCCATGGGAAAGTACTTGGCGTGATAAATTCATTCTCCAATAAGTCCTGTAACTGTCTTTTTAATTCTTGCAACTTCTTAATTGCCATCCTATAAAGTACTTTTGCCACTGTTTTTGCACCTGGTATTAAATCGATTGAGAAATTCATCTCTTCTTGGAAGCAAACTTGACAAATCTTCTAGGAAGACTTCTGCATACTCTTATACAACTAATATATCTTCCAACTTCTTGAGTTCTTTTACAATATCAATGACTTGAGTTAAACAATCTTGATATATTTTTGCTAATAATTTGCATGCCTTTAAACTGTATATCACCATAAATAGGACTCCTCTATCACCCACAAATTTGAATTCTTCTTCACCAGAGGTATTGAACTTGACTATTATTTTAGAGCAATCAATGATTCGGAAGTGATAAGATAACCAATCCATTCCTACGACCATTTCAAATTCGATTTGTAGTAACACTATTAAATTCTTGTTGAAGTTTCTATCACAGATGACTAGATTCATACAACTTCTATCGACCATTACACGAGACCTGTTAAACAGAAGAATTGGTAAGGCATCAAGCATTTTGATAGATTCCCATCCTTCGGGTTTCACAAACTCTTCAGAGATAAACAAATCTGATGCCCCGATATCAAATAAAGTTCGGACCGATTTGTTTTGAATATACACTAAACTTATAATAAGGAGAATATAAAAGTCTCGAAATAAATAAAGATTTGGTATGTCTACTGAAATAAAAAAATACTTGTAATGAAGTTAGGTGAATGCTTTGCTTCATGCTGAGTTAGCGCATATACTATAGACTGTATACCCTCACGAGTCTGACTCGAAGCTAAAGCTGATCTTGTTTATTTAGTTGGCCTCTGTCTGTCAAAAGTCCTTTGAGCAGGTGGAGACTAACTCTGACATCAACATGGGATATGACCTAAGGTAGGACACGATTTTGCCATGTGTCTTGGCTGATGACACTAAAAATAAGTGTTGGTGCCCGACAAATATTCTTCTCTGTGTTCCCTTCCATACTTGGTAGCGTGTCTTGACTGATGACACCAAAAACAAGTGTTGGTGCCCGATAAACATTCTCTTCTATGTTCCCTTCCATACTTTATTGAGGCGGTCACACTGCTGCTGCTGACAGTGCCACTACCGGTACCACTGATGTTGAGATGAGGTTTCTTCAAACTAAACTGTCTAGACATAATAGATTGGGTGGCCAGTCTCAGTTTGGATTTATCATCTCCTCTCCTCTCCTGAAAATCTTTATGCCTCTGCATAGCCAACAAGTCAATCTCTGTGCTCATCGTTTTCAATGCTTAAAGAGATCAAAGGCTATTGGATGACATTCTTCAATCCAGGTAGAAAGTGGTGGCTTTTTTTCTCGGCATTGGGAATTAACTTAGGTGCATACTTCGACAACAACGTGAACTCAGCCTCGAACTGCATGATAGAGCGGTCACCTTGCACCCTGGTGAATCTGTCATGAATCTGCCTTTTGGCTGAAAGAGAAATACCAATCATGAAAAGTTCTCACAAAATCCTCCCACTGAACATGACTACTGGATATACCTCCGAACTTCTTCTGAAGATGTCCTTGCCACCACCTCTCTTCTTCCCCCTTGAAAGCAAAAGTGATTAATGTGATCCTCCTCTCCTGAGAGCAAGACAAATTATCAATGATTTTCTCTATCCCCAGCAACTAATTCTCTGCCTCAACTAGCTTTTTTGCTCTTGAAAATACTGGTGTTTGCATGTCTTTGAACAACTTCAGATATATATCCATTTGCCCTATTCCATTAGCTCTTGTCTGGGTTTGAGAACCCTAAATAAGTTGTCTAACTGCTACCATCACCCGCGAAAATACCTCCACGGGGATGCTAACACCACCAGATGGAGGATCAATAAATGCTGGATGTATCAGTTTCTGCTGATAAATTGCTCTCACCTCTCTATTATTACTATTAATATCATCCGAATTGATATCAATTGCCCTGAAATACCAGAATTTTACAATTAGTGATATAAAATTATAATTAATATTTAATTTTCTTAATGATTATTAATGATTTTCTTAATTACCCTTTTATGATCACTTTCATACTTTCCTCGACTATGATATGAATCTTTTCACAACTCAACCTGGGAGCTTGCGGTTACAAAGGTAGGAGTTGTCGGTCGGACGAAGAAAAACTATCTAAAAGTTTTGTTTTATAAGTAAAATGAAATAAAAAACACAAAAGAGCTACTTCATATAAATTTTTAAATATTCACAATAGTCCAAAAAAAAAAAAACCTGAAAACAGAGTACCTAACATCTTGCTCTCTACGACGCCTGTATACGCACTCTAATGGGTCTATTTAGCCTAAAGCTGGTTTTTCTGCAAAATGTTAGCAATTGAAGGGTTGAGTT
Source organism: Phalaenopsis hybrid cultivar (assembly GCA_002079205.1). Classification (NCBI taxonomy): domain Eukaryota; kingdom Viridiplantae; phylum Streptophyta; class Magnoliopsida; order Asparagales; family Orchidaceae; genus Phalaenopsis; species Phalaenopsis hybrid cultivar. The sequence continues at coordinate 50,816 of JXCR01138186.1, forward strand.
AAATTACTCGGTGGACAAATGTTTATAAATTACAATAATTATCATTTTAATATTTTTGTAAAATTTTTGCAAATAATAAAAATGATTATACAGTAAAAGAAAGCAGTAAAGGAAATAATTTTATTTATTTTCATTTATTTATTTTACACTTTTTTTTATTGGGAGTCATCGTCTAAACGTATACTTTAAAAAAATATATGTTTAACCTCTTCCAACTCACCGTAATGGTAAACAACCATTTTCATTTTTATTTTCGTGGACGGTTACATTGCATTCTCTTGCCAACAGTATCTATGGAATGACTCCCATATGCTTGCATCTTTTATATTTTATTTCTTTTCATTCATTTAACATTTAAAAGAGAAAATATGGATTTTTTTATAAGTTTTAAAAGAAACGATGGCAAATAGTGAAAACGTGTAAATGAATAAAACTATTGTAAAATAAAAACATATTACCCACTTTTACGATATATTCAAATTGTCATTTTCCTTGGTGCAAATCTATTCTCTTGGCTCGCTCACTCATAAGAGCAGTTCAATTTTTATTTCATTTTAATTCTAATTTTACTATTATTACTTAAATATATTCATTTGAAATTTTGGCCTAATTGACAATTTCATAGAAATATTCAAATAACATTTATCTGTATGAAATTTGCAATTTATTGATTTTAACAACACTTCATTATACTAATACATATAATGACAATAATTAAATAAATTTTATGCTAAAGCTTCTAAAATATTCATTTGGGCAGCTCAAATTTAATTGTAACTTAATTATAAATAAGCTTTAAACTTAGGGTTCGTTATTTCATTTTATCATTAATTAATATGGAAAAATCACAATTAATTATTAAAATTAAGTTTCGTACATGATTTTTTTTCTTCCTTCTTCTCCGCCTTAACTTCCTCGTCGAATTTCCTGCATAAAGTTTAACAAAATTAAGTCATTTTTTATTTTAGTATCAATTGAAATTTAATTTCTATTGTTTAATATTAATTACTAAAAAAAATTGTTCCTTTAAACTCTTAATTCATTCCCGTCGAGCCCCCAGCCTTTGAAACTGAGCCTTAAGCTCTAATTGAGCTTTCTGCACGATCGCTCTCTTGCTCCCTCGCACAGGAAACACAAATGAGTGAAAGAGGGCTCGCGTGAGATGCTCGCTTCCTCCTCTCATTTCCAAAGGACATGAGAGGAAGCTTCGCTCCAATCACTCAACCTTCAGATGCTCGCTCGATGGTCTCTTGATCACTGAAAAAGCCTCGTATGGTTATAGCAGTTGCGTGCGGCCTCTCCTTTCACTGGCTGCTTGCGACACTTAATGGAGCCACTCGAGCTTTTTCAAGCACATTTGATCGTGGGCTATGGGGGGATCCGACACACCAGGTGAGCCGCTGGCCTTCTCCTTCTATTTATTTTTCTTCTTCTTCCATCGCTTCTTTTTCTGCCTCACTCTCTCAGTCTCTCTCACACCTTCCTTTGGCTTTCTCTCGCTCTCTCTGTCTCTCTCGACTCTTCTGTTGAGTTCGAACGGGAGGGAAATGAGAGGATAGTCTTGACTTATTTTCTCACGGGCGATTGGTGAAACGAACAAACAATGCCCGTGAAACAACACCAGCTTCACAGTTGTCGTGACACATAAATTCAATTCATTTTATTTTTTTATAATTATTTAAACTTTTTTTTTTAAATAAAGATTATTATTACAGTTTCACAATATCCAATAAATTCATAATATGATTGTGTTTGTGGGGTTGGAGTGATTTGAGGTCAGGTTGATGTTAAAGCACTTTTCTTCCACTAATAAGATTCGATATTATGGGTAAATTGAGGGCTTGTAGTCGACTTAAGTCAACACAACTAATTGTATGCCCAAGCCTTAAGTGTCGCTAAGCTATTTTGTTGAGATAAGCTAGTCTAGACAGAGGTAAGCTGGGAAAATTTTTTGGTTGGTTTCAGGTCTAACTTCATGTTTTTCTACTCATCATAATAACTATTTTAAAGTATATATTAATTAATTAGGAGGGTTAAATAGTTATTATTAGTCCCTAATTGATTGTTATTTTTCTAGAACAAAATCTCATAAATTTTTTGATAATATCTTCCTATAAAACATATCATTTGCACTAGTCAAAATTTAATTAATTTTCCAAATTCGTCATTGTAACTAGTTTTTTCATAATAATCATCAATAGATACCGAGGGCATAAATATGAAAACACAACTTCATGCTCCAATAACCATGCCTCACAGATAAATAAACAATACACAGGTTAAACTACTTCTGAGAATTCTGCTTTTTGCATCATTTATGATAAAACTTGTTTACATTAGCCTACAGAAGCATATTCTGACTATAAAGCCTGTAAAAACACTATGAATTACTAAGGGCTTTTTTGGGATGGCTTCTCTTATTTGTTTCTACTTTTATTTTAAATACATGTTTGTTTAGGTTTGCTGAGATGAGAATGCTTAGGTGGATGAGTGGCTTTACAATTGGAAACAAAATGCGGAATGATATATCCGTGAAAGGGTTAATGGAGCTCTAGTGGCAGGCATGATGAGAGAGAGTTCGTCTTAGACGGTTTGGGCACATTAAACATCGACCATCTGATGATTCAGTAAGGACAGTGGATGTTTTAGAATCGACTTATGTTAAGAAAGGTAGAGCTAGACCTAAAAAGGCATGGGCATGTTGTATTAAAAATGATCTTAATTTATTATAATTATATGAAATATGACACTCAGTTGAACACTATGGAGAAAAAAATTTAATGTAGCCAACCTCACTTAGTGGGATAAAGGCTTGTTATTGTTGTTGTTAATGTTGTGCTGTTTAGTGCATTTTTGTATTTTTTTATTTTTAAAAATAAATTAGCCTGTTTTTAAAAACACTCAAAACATTTACAAGTTATTTGGAGTATCTTTAAAAACAGCTAAATATATTATGTCTTAACAAACATGTTTTATTTTAAATTAAAACTTTTAAAAAAATAAAAAATAAAAAATGATCCCTAAGACCCCCTAGAATATGAAATTTGGTTGTGCTCCCTGCGGTACATCACTCAACTATTGTGCTGGTTCAGTAAGCTTTCATCCACTAATTGCTGGTAACAAGAAGAGAGGAAGTGCACCTCATTGCTCCAAATTGTTTCAAAATAAACTTTAAGCGAACATTCCTTCTTTCAAGTTACAATACTCTAGGTTGTATCCCATCAAAAACAACATAACAATGCATGCATGGATTACTAGAAAAGATTTTGCCATAAAATGAAATTGCTATATTATTCATGCAAAGTTGTAATAAAGACCAGTCTACCTTTACAAACTGGAATAATAAACGATAGTTATAATGTGGAAAGTTTAGTATAATTTTAATACATTAAGGTGAAATTATAAAAAATACATTAATTAAAAATGTAGTATAACACGAAACAAAAATTTAAAATGACAAGTGATGCTTGGAAAAGAAAATGATTCTGCCACACCCTTTATTCAAAATTGGAAGCTCAATTAGAGTTTTGCATCTCCAGAAGTGCAAGCTGACAAAACATTATTGTGGCGAGTATTTGGCAATAATGCCAGAACTTATTACTATTTGCTGTTGGACACATCAAATGAATGGTTCAGCTATAATTCGTGGGTCGGTTACACTATAATAAAGTCGTCAATAATATTCTTTGGGTTGACTATATTCTTAAAGGCTAATGTGNGGCTTCTCTTATTTGTTTCTACTTTTATTTTAAATACATGTTTGTTTAGGTTTGCTGAGATGAGAATGCTTAGGTGGATGAGTGGCTTTACAATTGGAAACAAAATGCGGAATGATATATCCGTGAAAGGGTTAATGGAGCTCTAGTGGCAGGCATGATGAGAGAGAGTTCGTCTTAGACGGTTTGGGCACATTAAACATCGACCATCTGATGATTCAGTAAGGACAGTGGATGTTTTAGAATCGACTTATGTTAAGAAAGGTAGAGCTAGACCTAAAAAGGCATGGGCATGTTGTATTAAAAATGATCTTAATTTATTATAATTATATGAAATATGACACTCAGTTGAACACTATGGAGAAAAAAATTTAATGTAGCCAACCTCACTTAGTGGGATAAAGGCTTGTTATTGTTGTTGTTAATGTTGTGCTGTTTAGTGCATTTTTGTATTTTTTTATTTTTAAAAATAAATTAGCCTGTTTTTAAAAACACTCAAAACATTTACAAGTTATTTGGAGTATCTTTAAAAACAGCTAAATATATTATGTCTTAACAAACATGTTTTATTTTAANNTAAATAATTATCCTTTCTGGTTTCATAGCACATCCACTGCTACACAGCCTCATTTTACTGTATCATATGCTAGATTGACAAATTCCGATTGCTTACTACCTTTGTTCTTCATCTGTTTTAGACGCCAATGGGTTAGAGAGGAAGATTTGGCTAAAGCTTTGAAGTTGCATTCAAAACAACTTCGTCGCACATTGAGGTTTTTTGAAGAAGAGAAGTTAGTCACGAGGGAACATCGGAAAGAGGTTATCCATTTCCTCACTATCTATACACAGCATTTATTGCTATTTGCTACACTCAGTTAATTACTTCATGGAAAGAAAGAAACTCCAGGCGTTAAAACTGATAAAAATTAAGTTTTACATGGATTATTTAGTTTGTTGAGCAAGTCAGTAAAAAAGTTTCTTGATTGACTCCATTGAAGACATCTATGTTATTATAGTTTATGATCTATATTTGTTGGCGTTATCTTTAGTTAACTTGCTTAGGTAAAATTACATTTANACCCAAATCAAAATGATAATCTTATAGAATTTTTTTTTTTTGCATTTTTACTTAATAGCCAATAAAGGTTATAACTGTTTCGATAAGGTCGTGTATTATCAAATAGCTTGTCTAAAGTAAATGTGTATTATATTGTATTTCATAGTTTTAGGAAAGATTTGAATTGAGTGTTACTATTTTGACTACTTTATGAAGTAGTTTTCTGGCAATAAATATAACTTTTAACTAGGCTTTAACATCAATAAAAATCAGTTATAATAATTTTCTTTCAATTGGCTATGGTAGTTTTTCTTCTGTCCTCCAAAACCCCTCGTCTCCTTGGCCCATGCATAATACAGCAGCCCACTGCAATATCTTCTTCTTGTTCACCATAATTGGCTAAAGTAGGGACTTCATCAACATTGCCATCTCAACCATTAGTTGTGCCCATTAAAAAGGAATCAAGACATACAAATTTTTTTTTTCTTTGTTTTGCTTTATAGCAATGAATTTATTCATTATTAAAGGTTGAAAACTAGATGAAATTAAGCAGGGGTCTCATATCAGGTTAAATTAACCTGACTTAAATTTGCATAACTGGCCAAATAGTAACCGAATCAATTTCCGCAAGGTAAAAGTCTGGGAAAATATTTTGCCAGTGCTTATTGTTTCAGCTTGCGAAGCAATTCTCCATGGTGCTTATCAGAAAGAAAATGATTCTAGTAACTAATTTGATGATACTTATGTTAAATAATTATCCTTTCTGGTTTCATAGCACATCCATTGCTACACAGCCTCATTTTACTGTATCATATGCTAGATTGACAAATTCCGATTGCTTACTACCTTTGTTCTTCATCTGTTTTAGACGCCAATGGGTTAGAGAGGAAGATTTGGCTAAAGCTTTGAAGTTGCATTCGAAACAACTTCGTCGCACATTGAGGTTTTTTGAAGAAGAGAAGTTAGTCACGAGGGAACATCGGAAAGAGGTTATCCATTTCCTCACTATCTATACACAGCATTTATTGCTATTTGCTACACTCAGTTAATTACTTCATGGAAAGAAAGAAACTCCAGGCGTTAAAACTGATAAAAATTAAGTTTGACATGGATTATTTAGTTTGTTGAGCAAGTCAGTAAAAAAGTTTCTTGATTGACTCCATTAAGAAGACATCTGTGTTATTATAGTTTATGATCTATATTTGTTGGCGTTATCTTTAGTTAACTTGCTTAGGTAAAATTACATTTATTTGACAAATATAATGGTTATTTTTGTATTTAGATTTCTCTAGTCTTTATAAAATATTAGAATGAATTTGATTAATAGTCATTGTTGATTAAGAGTAGATTGATCAGTAAGGTTGATCTATGATTCTATTTGATAATGTTTTACTTGGCCAAAATTTTATTATAAGAAAAATTAATATGGTTAAAAAATATGTATCAAAATAAAAAAGTTAAATATAAAATATATTTAAAAATTCATACCAAAATTTCAATTTTATTTAAAAAAAAATTAAAAATAGAAAATTTCTATCTTTTTTATGTAGCGTTTATGTGTATGGTTATTGATTAGTTAGATTTAATAAATGCAACCTTTTTTTAAAAGTACATAGCATAAGAACTCTCTCTTTGTTTTTACATTTGAAAAGTTTCAGACGGTGGAGTTGCTTTTTTTATTGTGACTTGATTTATGGTACTTTAATTTATATTATTTTTTGTTTTCCATTTTCCTCATGTGATATGAGAATGTCAACAGCCACAATGCTTTGTCCATTTGGATATTTATTTTATTAAAGTATTTGAATGATGAAAAATTAATTTATCTTAAAACATTAATTTCAATATTCTATGAGTCTAAATACTTGAAATGATGGTTTCGCCTTTTTCTTTGAGGTGTGTTGTCACGACGAGTGTCTTATCTAATTATCAATTATAACATAGATGCAAATTTTGAAATCCAACTTTCTCATGCTTGAATTTTTAAAGTGGATTTATGTCTCTCCCATGTGCAGTTTATTATTATTTTTACATGGTTATGATATTGGATTCATGGCCTCATTTAGTTTGTGAGGACATAAGACATTTTCTTACCTCTAGTCATGAAGCTTGGCTTTGCTAATTGATAGAATTTCTTTGATATTTCCATACTTTTTAGTATCATTAATATTTTTGAAACAGCTAGATGAATATTTTGGTTCATGTGTTGGCAAACATTGGCCCTTCACACTTTCCTACTTCCATTGCTCTTAAAGAATCAGTTATGGTTGCATTTCGCAAATCATTTGGTCATTTATATTCAAATCACGTCCAAAGTGGTATTCATTGCCACTAAAGGTTGTGTCACTCAAAATCCTTCAACAATTTAAACTTTGAATTGAACGCGTTCGTGGAGCAACTGCAGTTTTTTAGCTTTTCAGCTGCAGCTGTCTTGCCCTAGGAAACTGCTGTGGGGAAGCTGACTGTCTGTTTGTTGCAGCTGTGTGAAAATAGCTGTGGGATAGTTGTTTCTGGAAAAATGACTATTCTGACTATGTTTAGTAAATTTGTTTGTAATAGAACTGTGACACCCATATTTTTGATACTTCAAAAACAAAAATTCAGTTCAAAACAGTACGGAAATTCTGATATATAACTCACTTAACAGTGAGCACAAAAAGTGCAAGAAAAAGTCAATAAATATTAAAATTACATTTAATAAAATGATTAAATTATTTTTAGCATACAGGCTGTGTATGTCCCTTGCCACAACGTTCTCCAATGACGCTGTCCAATCCGGATTACCGCCTGCAGCAGAATCCGACAGACTGTCCGCCCCCCGGAAGAAGTCACATTTTTCACCTAGCGCACATTTAGAACTGTCTCCCGTAACTGTGAGTCAAACATGACGTCAATAGGGTAGTTTGTAGTCCGCAGTGGTAGAGTAGTCGTCGTGATATCTCTGAAACTCTTGAGCTTATCTTTCTTGATTCCTACAAAATACAAATCATTAGTGATGACATGAATTGAGTTTGCTAAAAGAATTAATTGAAAAATAAATTTTGAAATAACATAAATTTTTCAAACCAACATTATGAAAGGTAAAATACAGGTGACTCTAAATAAAATACATATCACCCTTCTGCTTACGCATCAGTAATATGATCCCTCAGCTTAGCCATTTTGCTTGCACCCACTTTAGAAAAGATAGTGGATGCATCATTCTCCGCTCGTGGCAGTGAATGCCCGAGGCAGTTCTCATATGCTTCCAGGGGCGCATGCTCCCGATCCTCGTTGGCTCTACGGAAGTTAGTGTCGTTGCGGGAAGGATGCCGCCGAATATAATTATGTAGAACCAACGTGACAGTGACAATCTGGACCTGTTTGGTAAACGGGTAAGATGACACGTCGCGGAGTATAACCCATTTCTTCTCTCAAACACCAAAACTCATCTTGATGACACATCGTAAGGAAGAATGCTACTTATTAAACATTTTCTTTTCGCCACTTGTAACGTTGCTGACATGCTCAAAATCATATATATGATATCTCGTATCCGAAAAGGGTTTGAGATACCATCGCTGCAACGGATAGCCAACATCCACCAAATAATATTTGCCTGAGATGTTTTGCACATATAGTATCAAGCATAAAGTTAATAGCCAAAATATTTGAGGCTGAAGCATACCTGGAGGAGGGTGTGAGAAGTTGTATTCGGTATTCTGCCCTGAAAATTAAGTTGTCATGCGCACTATCCTCCAAACCGAAAATTACGAAAGTAAAGCACATGTTAAAGTCACAAACAACTATTACGTTCTGCGTTGACAACCTGCAGTGTTTGATAAATGCAACCTTTTCGCTATTTGGAACACGTGCATCAACGTTGGCTCCATCAATTGATTCGATGCAATTCTACACAAATAAGAACGAGTTCAAAATATAAGATATTCATATTTAAATTTGAATGCCTTAAATTTGAGAAATTACCTTGAAGAACGACATTTAGCGTGCATTGTGTAGAATCTCCGAAGGCGTCCGTTTGAAGTTAGGATCTATTGGTTTGATAACTTGCACAGAAAGTTTGGCAAGTGCATTCAAACCGATTGAAAAATATATAATAATCATCTCAGAGGTGTGTTGGAATCGTTTCATCGCATCTCGTATTGACTCGTTCTGCGCTAATATATACAAGGTGATTGGTAATATCTCGCGTGTAGTCGTCCTCGACGACTCATGAATTACGTGACGTCCGCTAAATTTTGCCAGAAGATTCACAATGTCCCTGGTCATTCAAAAAATGTTGCCAAATTTAATTGGGTGTCCGACAAGCAATTCCCAACCCATTTGTCCCCAATAAATGATGATGTTAAACATGGAGAGCGATTGACATATGTCTCGTAATATTTGTTGATCAAATAGATTGCTGCATTTTTCCTTCTCTACTTATCTTTGTCTGAATCCATATAATAGCTGAGACAAAACAAGATTAGTATGTTTTGAACAAATCATGTCTCAAGCAGTAGTGATATATGAGCGGTGATGATTTATGAATAATCGACCAATATCAATATTATTGAGCAAAGTCCCAAGCAGGTGAAATAACCAATTAACAATGTAATGAAACAAAGAAATACAAGTGTCCCAAACAACAGCAAATATAACAAATAAAAAAAATGGTCTCAAATGTCTCGCTCATAAAATCGCCGTAGATACGCCACCCTCTTTTCTTTTAGAATTGTAACACAAAAATCTCTGCGGGTGGGATTTTCAAATAATTCGAGTGCAAATAAGTACAATGGCCAATCCTCAGCAATTTTCTTATCCGCATCCAGAATTTGCACGATCTGCTGAATGGAAGTAGCCGGTACTGGACGGATGTCAGAGATAGAGGGAGCTACTAGTGATATATAGGTTCTGAGGTAAGTTGCTCCGTTTTTCTTTTACTCTACAGTCAGGCTTGCTTGGTACGAAAAGTGGACTCGACTTCTGTGCTGGGGAGTTCGGTCGAGTAACCCGATAGATCGACCGTCAAGCTCTCATGGGTGGCAACATAAGCTGTCTGATTGTACACACATGCACTTTTTCTTATAGCGACGACGCCCCTGGACATCTTGTCTAGCTTCTCCTCCAAATCAGGGTCAAGGCCACAAAGCTTAAACTTATTCGCAGCTGGCACCACCCACCCACAAAAAATATATCACACAATTCAATGAGTACATAAATAAAAATGAACAAATTAGAGCACGTGAAAAAAGTCTCACCGCAAGTCTTTTTGTCCACCATTTCTCCGAAGCATCAATGGTTCGCTTCACCGGATCCCACCCCAAGCCCGTTGATCCGCGTTTGAGTTCTTTCCATAGTTTCCAATCCTTATTGAGTTGATCTCATCTATTCTTCAACTGCATCTTGTCCTACTCTCGACCTGTACTCTCCTTGAATTTCTTACTTATGTTCTTCCACCTTCCTTGTTGAAATATGTAGCGGGCCTATTTGTCCGATCAATTTCAATGAGGCAAATGTCACAAAAAGATTATTTTTGTTTCCTTATCCCATAGTGAGGGTCTTGCAGCTTCTTTGGCCTTAATCATTTTACTACTATGATAGCAACAACAACAACAACAACAACAACAAAGCCTTAATCCCACTACGTGGGGTCGGCTACATGATTCATCCTTTCACCATTGCGTCCTATTTAGTGTCATATTTTCATTTAGTTCTAGTAAATTAAGATCATTTTTAATATTGCATCCTATTTAGTGTCATATTTTCATTTAGTTCTAATAAATTAAGATCATTTTTAATAGCGTCCTATTTAGTGTCATATTTTCATTTAGTTCTAGTAAATTAAGATCATTTTTAATACAATGAGTCCTATTTAGTGTCATATTTTCATTTAATTCTAGTAAATTAAGATCATTTTTAATACAATATCTATTTAGTGTCATATTTTCATTTAGTTCTAATAAATTAAGATCATTTTTTATACAATAAGATTTTTCTCCATTGAGTCATGTTTAGTGTCATATTTTCATTTAGTTCTAATAAATTAAGATCATTTTTTATACAATAAGCCTGTCCTATTTAGTGCCATATTTTCATTTAGTTCTAGTAAATTAAGATCATTTTTTATACAATAAGCCCATGTCTCCTATGTTCTACCTCTGTTTTCTTAACACAAGTCGAATCTAAAACATCTACTCTCCTAATCGGATCATCAGATGGTCGACGTTTAATGTGACCAAACCATCTAAGACGACTTTCTCTAATTTTGTCCGGCACAGGAGCTACACAAACCCTATCACGAATATATTCATTTCACATTTTGTCTCTAAGTGTAAAGCCACTCATCCACCTAATCATTCTCATCTCGACGACACAACTTATTATTATGCTTCTCTTTTAAAGGCTAACATTTAGCGCCATAGAGCATTGCATGTCTCACCACCGTCATATAAAATTTTCCTTTCAGTCTAAGCGGTACTTTTCTATCACACAAAAGGCCTGAAGCATTCCTCCACTTCAACCAACTAAATTCTACTATTAACATCCCCATCTATATCACCATCGCTTTGGACAACGGACCCAAAATATCCTTCAACACTTTTTTTTACTACTATGATATAAAAAAAAAAAGAAACAGGCATGAGTAAGAGCATTCAAAAAGAAAACAAAGATACAATTCTCCGTCTCATTTCAATCCGACTGTCACAGTGTTTGTGTGAGAAATATACTTCTCTTATCATCACATTGCCTCAGGTGATGTAAAGAGTAAATTTCAGTGGCTTTGAAAGAAATTACACAGTCTCATTCTTTCTTCTTCTATGCCTCATTTCACAGTGTGTGTGTGTGTGTGAAATATAATTCTTTTCTCATCAGAACACAGGTGGTACCACTAGTAAAATTTTATTGGATTCAAATCATATTATACATCTTTGCTACTAGCTGTAAGACCACTAGTAAATTTGAATGACTGGGAATAAAAATATACATATTTGCAGCTAACTGTAATGCAAAAAAAAAAAAAGAAAAATTTGCTTACATAACTGTCTCATTCTTCTTCTTATATGACTCATTTCACAGTATGTGTCTAAGAAATATCATTCTTTTCTCATCAGAATGTCACAGGTGGTACCACTACTAAAATTCAGTGGCTGAGAATGAAAATATACATATTTGTTACTAGCTGTGAGGCTAAAAAAATTGAACAACAATGCTCACATCACCGCCTCATTCTTTCTACTTCTTTGCCTCATTTCACAGTGTGTGTTAGAGTAATATACTTCTATTTTCATCAGATTGTCACAGTTAGTATCACTAGTAAATTTCATTGGCATGAAATGATATTATGCATAGTTGTTACTAGCTGTGAGGCCACTAGTAAATTTAAATGGCTGAGAATGAAAGTATTCATATTAGCAACTAGTTGTGATATAAAAAAAAGAAATATTGTTCACATAACTGTTTTATTCTTTATTCTTCTATGACTCATTTCACAGTGTGTGTGAGAGAATTATACTTCTCTTCTCATCAGAATGTCACAGGTGGTACCACTAGTAAACTTCAGTTTCATGGAATGATATTATGCATATTTGCTACTAGCTGTAAGACAAAATAAAAATATTTCACAGTGTGTGTGTGAGATTATACTTCTTTTCTCACCAGAATGTCACAGGTGGTACCACTAGTAAACTTGAGTTGCATGGAATGATATTATGCTTATTTGCTACTAGCTGTGAGACAAAATAAAAACATGGTTCACATCACTGTCTCATTTCAGAGTGTGTGTCAGAGAAATATAATTCTCTTATCATCAGAATGCCACAAGTGGTATCACTAGTAAAATTTCGGTGGATTCAAATCACATTATACATCTTTGCTACTAGTTGTGAGACAACTAGTAAATTTCAATTGCTGAAAGTGAAAGTATACATATTTGCAACTATCTATGATGCGAAAAAAAAAATAAAAGTATTGCTCACATAAATATCTTATTCTTTCTTTTATGACTCATTTCACGTTGTGTACGTGTGTGTGATAAATATAATTTTCTTCTCATCAAAATGCCTCGGGTGATACCACTAGTAAATTTCAGTGACATGGAATGACATTATGCATATTCGCTACTAGCTGTGAGAAAAAAAAAGAAAAAGAAAAACATGGCTCACATCAATGTCTCATTCTTTCTACTTCTATGTCTCATTTCACAGTGTGTGTGAAATATACTTCCCTTATCATAAAAATGCCCCAGGTGATACCCCTAGTAAATTTCTTTGAATGCAATTAGACATATTTGTAACTACCTATGAGATAAAAAAAAAACATGGCTCACATTACTATCTCATTCTTTCAACTTCTCTGTCTCATTTCACAGTGTGTGCGTGCGAGAGTAATATACTTCTATTTTTATCAGATTGCCATAGGTAGTATCACTAGTAAGTGTTAGTGGCATGGAATGTATTATGTATATTTGCTACTAGCCGTGAGGTCAAACAAAAAGACGAAAAAGATGTCTCACATCACTGTATCATTCTCTCTATTTTTCTGCCTCATTTCATATTGTGTGTGCGTGCGAAATATACTTCTCTTCTCATCAGAATGCCACGGGTGGTACCACTAGTAAATTTCAGTGGCTTTTAATCAAATTAGACATATTTACTACTAGATGTGAGGCTAAAAAACAAGAAAAAACATGGCTCACATCAACGTCTCATTCCTTCTACTTCTCTGCCTCATTTTGCAGTGGGTGGAAATATACTTCTCTGACCACGAGAATGCCCTAGGTGATATCACTAATAAATTTCAGTGGCATGGAATGAAATTATATATATTTGCTATTAGCAGCGAGAAAAAAAAAATCAGGGAAAGATCCACAATACCAAAACTATCACCATATAGAAGCAAAAAAAAAAAAAACACACCCGAATCTACGTAGTGCAGAGCAACGAGAAACGAAATGTCTCAAAACAATATAGGGAGAGGGGATACCACAATAATGTGGACTCTGGCACGTCGATTAGAGCAGAGGAAGAAGAAGCTCTGCGGGAAATAGAAAGAGCAGAAAACAGGAATGCGGGGTCGAAAGAGGGGTATGGGCGTAAAAAACTAGAGAATAAATGCGGGCCGCAAGGTCAATCCCACATTCCGTTTTTTGCTGCGCAGTGGCAGCGCTGCGATGAAAAAGTCGCCCCAAACGATGAAATATCGCGGTACGCTGCTGCGATGTGCTAAAACAGCCGCCCCAAAGGGGGCCTTAGTGTACTAAACTTACTTTGTCAAACTTTGAGTTACTTATTATGGGTGACGCATTTTAGGAGCTATGGTTTAATAACTTGAAAGGAAAAAAAAAAAAAGACATTTAATAGTAAAAAATGTTTTTAGAGCAGTTCCTCTTTAAAGGCAGTTGGATTATTATTATTTTCTTAATTTATGTTGAATATTGAAGCACTGAAATTATAATACTAGTCAAGATTGTACCATTATGGTTTGTTTCTTGTTAGCTTTTTAGATGAAGTGGTTTTTAAATTTTTTAGTTTTAAGTTTTGCACTAGTATATCAACTATATGTGAGTTATATATGAGTTATATCCGGACATAAATACTCAATTTTGAGAAGTCAGAGTAAACTTGATCAATTGATCCAATTAGACCCGATCTTTTATGGTAAGCCTACCTGCACTTTTACTCATTTTAATTGAGTTAATAAATATCGAGCATAAAGAAATATATAATCTTCAAGCAGTAACCATTTATTGGTGAATGAAATAAGAAATAATTATAGCTATATAAATAAATAATTTTTTTGAAACATGCTGAAGATTTCCTTTCTTAGCATGATTTCATGGGATCCTAGTTTTCTTCTTTTCATCTATTAATGGATCTTAATTTAATTCTTTTACATGGATCTATGAGATCTCGCTTCTACCCTTGAATGAATTTTACTTATTTGATATGTATTTGTGGTATTATGATTATCTTCTTTGCCTGAATTTATGGGCTCTAAAAATAAGAAGATTGTATCATATGCATGCCTTTCAATGTATCTCTTTAAATTTTCATATTTACATATCTCACATCTAAACTTTCATATATACATACATTGCTCTTTGGTATGTATGAAACGGTGTATTTCACTTTTAAAGTAATAGCATTGTTTTTAAAAGCGCGCTACAAGAGGAAAGCACATGACGACCGCTTTGCTTCACTAAAGTGCGTTTCATAGCATCAAAGTTAATTTGTAGTTTTTTGTTGTTGCAATTTTCAAGTATTTAATCATTGCTGAAACCTATTAAAAATTGTTCAAAATTCTAATTTATAGCTTCACTCTTAATGCTTGCCTTCAAGTTAAGTATTATACCACATTTTTATTTTATTTTATGTCGACTTTTAGGCCATATTATTTTACAATTGTTAATGAATGTAGTTTTGCATTAATAGTTTTATATAACCTATGAAAGTTTTGGTTAATAAAAGCGCCGATTTGCTTTGCACTTTGCGATTTGAAGCAAAAATAAAGTCTTATGCATCGCATTGCACTTTGCATTTTGATAACACTGTGTAATAGAGCTGTTTTTGATATGATATTAAAAACATGATTGCTATTTGTGTAAATATGAAAATTTAGATGTGAGATACATAAATACATATGAATTGTGTGATGCTTCTTGATTTTTTTATAGTTATATCATCAACATAATCTAGTGAAGTTGGCTAACCCACGAAGATACAATCATTGCTATTGTGCCGAGTTTCTATCTATTACTACTATGAACAAGTGCAGACACGCCGATGATTTGCGGTATAAGTTTGTTTATGATTTACAAATTGGGATAATACTGAGTGAGTATTTTTATTGGTGTTTGGAACTCCAAAATTTAGGAGGCAACCTATTTATGATGTGAGTTGATGTAAGGAGAACCTTTTCCCATTATGATTTTGGAACATTGTGTCGGAATAAGAAGGCTATGGTTATGGCTAGCAAGTGACCATTTCTCTTATCTATAACCTCATTTTGTTGATGAGTATTATTACAAGAAGACGTCTGAATTATTATTATTATTTTTTTTTGAAAATATGGTGTTTGAACTTTGGTTAGAGCAGTCCTCAACATTGTTAGATCAAAATTTTTTTAATTCTATCTTCAATTTGGTTATGGATTATGCAAAGTGTAAATGAGAGTGCTTATATCAAATTTGGATCTAAGTAGGGATATCTAGTGCAATCATTGATGAAATAAACAAACCTATTATTATCTGTTATTTTAGGAATAGTAGAAGCATCTCATATGTCATTATGAATCATATAAAAGGAGTATAACTTGTTTAATTAGTAAGTAGTAAAAAGACACGTTTGTGCTTTGCAAATTCACAAGCATAACACTGCAAATTTTTTAAATTTAGCGACGAATACAACTTTTAAAATTTCAAATGAAGGGTGACTAAGATGATGATGATAAAATCGTATATGTTTTACCGGAGGAAATAAAAGATATAGAATTCTTGAGACTCTTTGAAATTTGATGAGATATTGCTGTATCATTGATATGTGACTTTTGAATCATTGATGTAGGGGCTGTTGATGGCAACATGAGTCTTTCGGTTCATAAAAAATAGCATGTTTATTTTGACAGTGCTAAGGAGTAGGCACCATTGGTTTTGACTTTTTAATCATCTTTGTGATGTTAAGAATTCTGCTTTTGGTGGTGTATATATTTTATTAGATAATAAATAGTTTGAAAGATACATGTACAAAATAGGAGAACAAAGAGATAAGAAAAATAAAAATTTAATTCAAGTAAAATGTATTAAATGTGGAAATAAAAAAAAAAGTGTTTATCTTTGATGAGGGTACACAACATTAGTGGGTGAGATATTTTGATAAAATTTTCAATTAAAATTTTGAAAATATAATTGACTTTAGTGATTTTAATATTATTTATAATATTACATTTTTTTATTTTTACCGTCCTATTAATAATAAGGAAGCTGAGGAAATTTTAAAGAAAACGAGGGTGGAAAGTCAGTAGGACCTGATGATATCTGTTGACCTCTTTTTTAATGAGGTCTAGTCTTTCTCTTAGGATTTAGGATCTAGCCTTAGGGGTCTTCCTTTGACTATCTTAGAACCTTAGAAATGGGACCCGCCTCGTTTTAGAAGTTTGACCTACTTCTGTCCTTTTTTGTGGTTTCGCGTGTGTGGTGTCAACTTCTAGCACTTAGAAGGGTGAAACCAACATGAGGAAACCCAAAAGGGATTCCTATAGGACCTTTCTAAGCCTTAGGGAGGCCTTCTGCACAATTCGCACTCCCGCACACAACACTTCGCAATTCGGAGTGTCGACACGTCCAATCGCCACGATTCACGTCGCTTGCACTGTTACCTGTCGAATGCTCGAGTAAACCTTTTGAGGCGATCGATCGCGGGTCGAAATTTTATGAAATTTGAATTTTGACGCGTTTTTGACCCGATTGTCGATGACGTCGTCTGAGCGACCCCGGATGATAGAACAGACTGCACCGGCACGTCCGGAGCGTCGATTTTGCCCAAGGAGGACACCCATTTTGTTACGTCGCCGCGCGCGAGTAAATCACATGTAATTTAATATATATATATATATATATATATATATATATATATATATATTAATTTATATTAAACCTTTTTTTACTCCATTTCCTCTTTAAATACTAAATCCCTAACGCACGCATCCGAGCTCTGCCTCCTTTCCCTCTCCCGTTCGCGTGCCTGGCCCTTTCCCTTTCTTGGTCTCGAGCCAATCGAGCTCCTCCTCCACGCGAGAGAAAGTTGACTTCTTATTCGTCCTTGCCCGACACTCTCTGCCCGCAGCCTTCCTTCCCGAAGCCGTGCCAGTCTCCCTGAGCTGTGGTTTTCCTTTTCTTGGTAGTTTGACTCTAGGAAGCTTGTTCCCTGGTACACTTGAACGGAAATTTCTTCTTTTCTTCCCGATGCTTCCCTCGCTGCCACTAGTCTCGCCGCTCGGTCCGAGAGGTTTCGGTGGCTTCGCTTTCTGTGAGCAGGGAGTGTGTCCTTTTCTCTTTTGGCCCGATTCGAGTGCTGTGGGTCGGGTGTGTGATCTTTTCTCTATTCTCCTCTCTTCTCTGCCTATAAGGATAGTTTCTTTTGATTTTGGGGTGGCTGAAGAAAAGTTTGCAAGAAAGGGGAGTAGGATTTTTGGCTGTGAGGAGATTGGAGAGGGAATTTCTGTGAGAGCACTTCTTTGAGGTGAATTCTTGTGTTGCAGTGCTTTACTTTGACATTATAGAGGTACTCTTCTTTCCCCCCTTTCTTCTCAGTGCCTCGTTGCCTTTCGATTTTTCCTCTGCCGAGCCTTGAGCATGGTTCTGGTGAATAGTACAACATGCTAGTTCTCTTTATTTTCATATTTTTTGAAGCATTCACTCTAAAAAGCATGTGAAGGATAGAAGTATAAGCATGTTTCAGGAGTTCGATTTGATTACTCGCTTAGAAGGGTGGAAGTATAGCATGGCATAAATGTTCTCCTTCTCTCTACTTGCTTGAGATGAAACAGTGGCATTGTTCTATTATTGTGAATAGGAAGCTTGAAATATGGTCTTGAAATGATTCTAGCTCTTCTTGCAAGCATGTTGGGATATGAATTATGAGGCTTTTCATTTTTTTTTATTTAGCATGAGATATGGGAGAGGTTATTTGGCCTTTCATGCATGGTGGGGTTTCGGCTTTGGCATCTTATGACTTGCTCTTACTTAAAATGAATGCTAGAGAGTTCGTTTTACTTTTTATACATATGTGGGGCTCGGTTTAGCTCCTCATGAGGCATCCCCCCTGTTCAAATATCTGTTTGAATTGTTTCATGCTTGGAATATTTAGATATACAGGTTGTTTCCTAGCTTTGGATGACTCGGTTTTTACCTACAGGTGGTTGGAACTTTAATTTCTATTAAAATATGAATTTATATCAATGCTTGGGCCTGTTTTTAATCTTTTCGAGCTCAGGCTTTGGTTTTGGTTCTTGTCGAGCTCTAGCTTTGGTTTTGGTTCTTGTTGAGCTCGGTTTTGGCTTTGGTTCTTGTTGAGCTCGGTCTTAGCTTGATTTGGAGTCACGACTTTGGCTTGAAATGGCTAGAACTTTATTTTTTTTTGTGTTGTTAAGGAGGCATGAATTTTAATATTGCTGGACTTGGCTTTGGTTCTTGTTGGGCTCGGTTTGGCTTTGGTTCTTGTTGAGCTCGGTTTGGCCTCGGTTGAGGGCTGTGTTTGCTTTGTTTGGCCTCTGTTGGGCTCGGGTTGGCTTCAGTTGAGGGCTGTGTTTGCTTTGTTTGGCCTCTGCTGGGCTCGGTTTGCCTTTGGTTGAGGGTTGTGTTTGCTCTATTTGGTCTCTGCTGGTCTCGGTTTGGCTTTGTTTGGCCTCTGCTGGGCTGGGTTTTGGCATCCCACCGGTGTCTTAACTTAAATATACGTGTGGTGGATGGATTTATGATTGGTTCAGAGGAACTCTGTAGTTGTTCTTGTGTACGACATGTGTTGGTTCTATATTTTGATGTCTCAGGGGTATAAAAAAAAAATGTTTTCTACTATTTTGTTTTAGCCTGAACTCGAACCTTAACTGTGGTTCAGCCTTGGCTTGACTTGAGAGTTCGGATTGCTTTGCCTTACCCTTACCCGAGAAGTGGTTGGCTGGCCTTGGTTTCTATTCCTACCCGTGAGACCCATTGGAGTTTCTTGAGCCTAACTCCTCCCCCCTTGTTGAGTTTGAATCACTTGAATGATTATAGATGAATCGAATTTGTTACTTTGAGAGATTGGTGATGTTGTGTACTCTCCTATGTGTATCAAAACTTGTAGGGATTTGATTCGGGTTCACCTTAGCTGTGAGCCCCTTTGTGCTCTGGGTTGCTGTAGTTGTGGGCCTTACTTGTGCTTTGGAGGGCCTCTGGTCGTGGGCTTTTGCAGCTGCTCTTTGCTGTCTTAAACCGTGAGCTTTAACAGTTCTTTTCTGGGCCCTTTGTTGCCTTAACTATAAGCCTTGTTATCTTTTGGGCTGCCTTTGGTTCTGGGTCTTGGTAGCCATTCCTTGCTCTAGCCGTGAGGCCCTTCTGTCTCCGTTCCTGGCTTTGGCCGAGAGCCTTGTTGGCTGTTTCCTCTTCTCTGCTGACCCTGGCCGTGAGCATTTATGTGGTTTTATGGGCAAATTTTGTGCTTATCTGATGCATGAAGTTATCTATTAATTTGAAAATCGGGAAATTTCGATTTTAGTATGAGTTTGGAAATATTAACGGTGGTTTCCCCGCGATCATTTTCTTTCGAAGTTTGGGAAATTTTAAACCTCATTTTGGAAAAGCATTTGGTGGACTTGAGCATTCCTATGTCTTCGTGGTTTGAAAAATCAGCGCGAAGGGATATTTTATATTTGTTAGGAAAGACCTCGGGCCCTACTTTTCCAGGTCTTTTCGATAGGAGTTTTTTTTTTGAGAACTGATCCAATCTCCTGTTCGATGTTTTAGATGGATCAATGTCTCCTCTCTCTCACCCCATTTTTGTTCTTTTTTTTCCTTGCTTCTTGGTTCGGTTTTTTATGCTTATGTTCGATGCATAAGTGTCCACGTATAGCCTTTTGCTATACGTGAAACCATCAAGCGGTTTTCGATGCTTATGTCCGATGCATAAGTGTCCACGTATAGTCTTTTGCTATACGTGAAACCATCAAGCAAGATCGCAAGTAGTCGTTTTGGGGCGTAAGGTGGTGATGATAAAGACACACCGAAGATAGAACAGAAAGATACCCTATCCTATAACATCAAAATCCAGGTATTTGATGAACGATAGGATATGGTATCCTTCACCGACATAAGTCTAGCGGGAGTCGGCTCGAACCTCCTCAGGTTGTTGGCAGTCATATGCCTGGTAGCGTAATCGACTCGTGGACAACAATAATTTCTAAAAAAAAAGAAGATAAGTTTTGATAAACCATTTTCAAACGAAAACACACTTTTCAACGAAACAAAATTGATAACTCTTCTTTGCATGTTTAAAATTTGTGCGTATGTTAAAAACATAAATTTTAAAATACGTTTTAAAGTTGGTTGTCCACCTGACGGAATATAGAAGTAGCCCTCTAAGTGATGTTTAAGACACCCTTCTAGACGAGTGGCGGGTTCTGTACATTCGGGTGACCGAATAGCCTTCGTGGACTCTCGAGAATAAATATACAGCTGAGCCTAGTCCCATACGAGTGCTTGCGGTCCCCCTTATCCGAATCTTCTTTTTGTTTTACCGAAGTTTTGGGACAAGGCACTCGTGTTACTTTTCTTTTCTTTCGGGATTTCCCCAGGAGTTTTGAGGATTTTCTTTTACTCGAGTCTTTTTCGTTGAGTTTCCGAGTTTTTTCGCTTTTCTTTGTATTTCCTGGATGACGTTTTCTTCCGGACTTTGCTTTTTGAGATGCATTTAGGTTTGCTATACTTAAAGAACATCGGACCTCACAGGCGTACATGTTTGCTTTACATTTTTCAGCACTTTATTTTCCTGTTTTCTACCTGCTACCGCTCTTCCTGTACAACATGATTATATCATTTCTGCTCCTACCTGCTATTGTAATGAATAGCACGTCATATTACTCCTGTTTTCTACCTGCTACCGTACCGTAAAGCATGTTACACTTGTCTTGCTTCTACTTGCTGTTGTTCTCCTTGTATAACATGTTACACTTGTCCTGTTTCTGTCTGCTACTGTTCTTCATGTATAGCATGTTATACTGCTCCTGTTTTTGCCTACTACTGTTCCACGTGCCTTCTATTGTTTGTTCCTGCATTGCACACTTTATATTATATAGCTTCAAACATGTTTTCTTTTTTTACATAGGATATTTAGAGGACTACAACCATAGTGCCATTTGATTTGACACTATAACTTGACACCCTAGAAAAACTTAAACTCGTCACGTCGAGGAGCTTGGAGCTATCGCAGTGGGCAGCACGACCATCTTTAACAGCAGAACATGTCTTCCCAGCAAAATTGTTCCTTTTTCTAGAAATTAAACAACAATCCATAGAATTTCGAGGTTGTTCGCCTAGCGCAACATAAATCCTCCACCTTTTTCTTTAGACATTCGTATAGCTCTGCTGTACGATTTAAGCCCTAACTCGTTCTAGGTTCCTGTTGTCGTCCGATACGACGTAAACCCTCATATCTTCTAGGCAATTTGTGTGATCCTGTCACGCCTGTCGCCTGATACGACGTAAACCCTCATATCTTCTAGGCAATTTGTGTGACTCTGTCACGCAATGTCCGATACGACGTGAACCCTCATATCTTATAGGCAATTTGTGTGACTCTGTCACGCAAATATAAGCCCTAATTAAACCTGATACGATGTAAACCCTCATATCTTCTAGGCAATTTGAGTGACCCTGTCACGCAAATATACGATACGACGTAAACCCTCATATCTTCTAGGCAATTTGTGTGACTCTGTCACGTAAATATAAGCCCTAATTAAATAAAATTGGCAGGATAAAACACTTTAATATTTTCATGACCCTGTCGCACAAATATAAGCCCTAATTAAATAAAATTGGCAGGATGAAACACTTTAAGTATGACGTAGACCCTCATATCTTCTAGGCAATTTGTGTGACCATATCACACAGATATAAACCCTAATTAAATAAAATTGGCAGGATGAAACATTGTAATAATCTCTTCTTAAAATTGGAGCCAAATCATAGGATAGACTGGGAAGTCACTGATGTTCTCCTCAGGATCTATGACCTCACCTAGTTTCTCTTCATTTGGATTCCTCAACATTGTTCCAGGTTCGAGCATCTCCCCTTTCACACCTGTTCGTCCGATTTCGTTGAAAAATCCTATCCTTTTGACTTCTTTGAAGACAGTATTCCCTGATTTTTATCGAGAGTTTTCTTAGGTGACTTCGGTCGTTTAAGATGTAATTAACTATAGCGGCTTGCCCTTATAGGAAGCTTTTCCTAACCCAGCCTAAAATAAACTCTATTTAATTCTTTGTATTAAATAGAGGAACTTGTCGGCAAATAAAACGGTTTCGCAGACCAACTTTGTATTAAATAGGGGAACTTGTCGGCAAATAAAACGGTTTCGCAGACCAAACGGATGTCATCTTTCGTAGTTTATTTGATCGAGACTCATCCTCAAGTCTTGTGTTTATTCCTCGAGATAGATACAGGATTTGAGGTAGAATGCTCTTTCATTTAAACTGTGAAAAATATGAGGTCAGTTTGATTTCATATTTTTCTAAAAATTATATATATATATATATATATATATACGTAAATTAAGACGTCCTTCCGAAGCGGGCGACGAGATTTCGATTCCGGCGGCTGACAGCTTCTTACGGGCGACCCCCCCAAAATTTTTTTTTGCTGTCGACAATATCTTAATAGAAGTGTGAAAATATTTAGAAGATTTGTGAATTTCTTGGTATACTAAACTTTTTAATATTATTTTGAAAGCTGAAAAGATGTCTGACCAGTAGAGGAAGATTATTTTCGTTCGTATTTTTAAGAATAAAATAGATGTATAAGAGGAAGCAAATTATAAAGTAATTAAGTTAATGTGTCATACATTAAAATTTTGGGAGATTAATTGAACATCGTTTTGGATTTATACCGTGCAAACCTACCATGAAAGCTATACATTTATTGAGAGGTTTGATGAAGATGTACAAAGAGAGTAAGGAGGATCTACATATCATTTTTGTTGATTTACAAAAATTTAGAAAAAGTTTATGATAACGTTCCAAGAGTGTCTTTGAAAAGTTCTAGAAAAAAAATGTGCTGATATGACTTATATTCAAGCCATTAAAAAATGTATACTAGAGCTGTTACTTTTGTTCGACTAGAAGAAGGTTTGACCAAGTATCTCCTATTTTTGTTGGATTACAACAGGAATCGACTTTAAGCCCATATCTTTTTGTTTTTGTTATGGATGCTCTCTTACGTGAGAATGTATCTTGATGTTTGCTTTTCACTGATGTTATCTTGGTGGATAAGACGAGAAACAATTCAGGAAAAACATGAATTATGGGGTCAACTTTTGTGTCTAAAGACCTTCGTTTGAGTATATATAAAATTAAATACATGAAATATAATTTTAGTAGTAGTAGATTTAGTGGCAGAGTTGTAAAATGGGTAACCAAATTATTAAAAGGAGTCAATGTTTTAGATATCTCAAGCCTATTGTTCAAAGTGTTGGTGATATAGATAGGGATGCTATTAGTAGAATTCAAGTTAGATGCTTGAAGTGGGGCAATTCATCAGGTCTATTGTGTGATAGAAACGTACCGCTTAGACTTAAAAGGAAAATTTTATAAGATGGTGGTAAGATCTGCAATGCTTTATGACGCAGAATGTTGGCTTATAAAAGAAAAGCATAAAACTAACTTAAGTGTTGTTGAGATGAGAAGACTTATGTGGACGAGTGGCTTTACACTTAGAAACTCCAGTGGCAGATAAGATTAGAGAGATCGTCTTGGATGGTTTGATCGCATTAAACGTCGAGCAGCTGATGATCCTGTTAAGGGAGTTTATGTTTTAGATTCGGCTTATTTTAAGAAAGGTAGAGGTAGACCTAAAAAGAATTGACATGTTGTATAAACAATGATCTTAATTTATTAGAATTGAATGAAAATATGTCACTCAATAGACATAATGGAGAAAAATAATTCATATAGCCGACCATTTAATGTGATAAAGGCTTCTTGTTGTTGTTGTAGTGATTTTCAAAGTTTTCCAATTTCTTCTTTATTAATCTTCCTTTTTATTTGGCCATGTTGATGGCTTTGCTTGAGCATATGCTATCGTCATGTGCTCTGATTTGCTTAAACCGCGCTACAAAAGCTCTCCAAAAACTTTAGTTTCCTATTAAAACTATGGAGGTTGTGATCTGGTTTGGCGCATGAAACAATGAAGGTTGCGAGGAGACGCAATTGAAGGAATTATTTCTTATTCCACAAAGTACTTGATACTAGACTATATAAACTGATCTACAAATGAAATAAGAAAATATTTGCAGCTATACAATTTAATTTAAATTTTAAACAGTGTGAATTTTCTTCTTTGTTATTAATTTGTTGGATCCTAGTTTTTTTATTTCCATGCATTTGAGGGATCGTGACTTTTCTTCTTTGGCATGAATCCTTGCGATGCTTGTTTCATGCTTTGCATGAAGCCCATGGGATCTTGATTTCTTCCTTTAAATAAATCTGTGAGATCTTGATTTTCTTCTTTACGTCAATATATGGGTTCTTACATTAAGAAGATTTGCTGCATTTTCATGTTTTTTTGTTTGCGATTTCTTCTTGTTTGCATGTTTGAGAGAAGCTGTTTTGCATGGAAATATGAGTAGTTGATGTAGATTATTTGAAGCGATGTTGCAAAAAAAGTACAATTACCTGAAAAAAAATAAATTGTCACTTTTGTTTCTAGTAATCATTTAATTCATCATATCTGCCTACTTTCTTATTTCGTTTTTTTTTTAAAGTTCATGGCTAACATTAAACATCAATTATTCAACGAAACTGTGCGCTTTGCTTGATGCTTGGGAACATAAAAAACTGAAATTAATAAATTTAGATAAATTTTTTTGGTTAATAAATTCAATTGAATTTATTATTTATGTTTACAAAACTACAATAAGATGGTCAATGAAACAATTATCATTCCTATTCTATATTTTCTATGGTTATTTATCATTATTAATGACGCTATAATTGTTTGCTGTAGTCTTTTATTTGCTTGAAACAGAGCTTATGCGGTGATTATGACACTTGGATCAGCTCATAGTAGTTGGCCGATACTTGACATAGTGACGGGGAACTGGCTGTGTGATATGAATTCATTTTAGTCTGATTGATTAAATTGCTTTAATGTAGTCTATTTCAATTTGTGTCTGCTAGCAGTTAATAGCTTTATTACCTACCTCATCTAATGTCTTTTAATGAATTGCCACATCAAAATTGATCAAATTTTAACTAAGAGATGGAAGGTTTTGTCGCATAATCCAGTAATATGGTACAAGCGCATCGCCGTGGCTCTTTGCTCCATTACCTATCGTAGCCTGAATATGAAAATTGTGTGCTTGTATGTAGAAAATATTGATATTTTTAAATGCTAGTGTTAAATTTTTTAAAAGATCCAAGTTTGGTTGTTTGTTGGCTTGGCCCAACCTAATGAATGCAGGGTCACTCGTGTCATGCTTGGGCGTAACATTAACAAGCTTTGATCCTGTTTTATTTAATCCACCATTGAGCAGGTTTAATTTATGCATCCTAAAATTGTCATTTTTACTGTTTGATGTAATTACACAATTACTTTTTCAGTAATCAAGTTAACTTAATCTACAAATTTTCATTAATAATAATGAAACCATCTCAACCAAACATTTAAAATATTCGACTTAAATTGTGCCAGATATATGCCAAAGAATTTTATTGATTTTTAGTATATTTTTTTCTGCTAATATAATAAATCCTTACAAATTTCAATAACTGCCATTTTTTCATACTTTGTTTTTTATGCTATATCAAATTTAATTATCTATGCAGCAATAATGCATTTCATATTTTAACTTGATTCTCCCTTTATTAGTGTGGGCAGTCCTCTTGTTAGATTTTGAGAAGCAAGAAGGATTGAAGTTCGATGGATGATTTCCAGCTAATTGTTACCTTTCTTTTCGATCTTGTTGATTGAGATGCACTTAGGGTGCTAATTCGTGTTAATTGACCTAATTTAGTTTCAATGAAAAATAACACTCACAACTTGAAACACCTCTTTATTGAATGAGTTGAAAACTTCAATGAACACAATTCAATGAAACTTGAAATCAACTCATCCATATGTGATAAGTAGTTGGGTCATATTGACTTACTATTAACTGGACACAAAATAGGCAGACAAAAAATCAGCAAAAACTGCTTTTAGATTTGAGTTTTCACTTGAGAAGAATCACCTCATTAGATTAGTTAAAAATTCTAATTTTTTTTTTGAAATGAACTTAATCTCAATCATGCTTATATTTTTCGGGTCACTTTTGGTGCTAACCCATACTTGACTCAAACCCTGCAAAGTTTGTTGGAACCAAACATTTCATTTTGGGTTTGTGTCGAGCAATCATGTTGGGATGATTTTTGACACAACTAGTTGTACAGTTGCTTCTCCAACCGAATGAGTTAAGTCAACACTTTAAGCGAGATTCTCTGGGGAACAAATTTAATAAATGAACATAGTAGATTTAGAAAATTGTAAAGGAAGCCGTCCAACTTTCTTAACCTCTCTCCCTTTGTTTAACTCTCTTCAGCCAAATTATCCCTTATAACTCGCTAGATCATCTTAATAGATTTTAGTGGATTAATCCATGGAGGATGTTTCAAACACTTTTTCAACTATGCATGACTTCTGCTTCATGATTTGAATTTTATGTGTTTAAGATTATGATAGTGTGGTGAGGATGCAAGAATACTCGAAGACTTTGTAGAAAGTGGAAAGACAATTTTTTCATGACTTCGAGGAGTGAAATGTGGCACTCTACTAAGTGACATGCATCACAAAATAACCTTATATTGGTCTTTAGAAATTAGTTATAGATCTTATGCGAGGCTCTTCCAAGAAGTGCAAATTGCGCATAGTTGTAGATCTTGTAAAATTTTATTTGTTTTTCTTGATGTGAATGCTTTTTTAGTTTCAGTTCGCTATCAAAATGATCCCTTATGAGTAAATATTTTATATTTATTTGTTCCAAAGATCTATGCATTCAATGAAATTTTCTTGGTTAAAAATTTATTTCTTTGTAAACAGATATCTATAATCCGTATTTCATCTAATGATTATCTCTATATATTATCTTAGACTGCCNACTATATAGCTATTCTCTCCTCCTTTATGGTAGCTTAAGATCTCTTCTCCCTTTGCTCCTCCTTCGTGATAGCTTA
Organism: Phalaenopsis hybrid cultivar; assembly: GCA_002079205.1. NCBI lineage: Eukaryota > Viridiplantae > Streptophyta > Magnoliopsida > Asparagales > Orchidaceae > Phalaenopsis > Phalaenopsis hybrid cultivar. The sequence continues at coordinate 78,524 of JXCR01138186.1, forward strand.
AGATCTCTTCCCTTAAGATCTTTTCCCTTAAGATCTCTTCCCTTGCTCCTTCTTCGTGATAGCTTAAGATCTCTTCCCTTAAGATCTTTTCCCTTAAGATCTCTTCCCTTGCTCCTTCTTCGTGATAGCTTAAGATCTCTTCCCTTTTTACTTATAGGAGCAAGAGAGCGGTAGGTGGGAGGTAGGTGAGCGGTAGGTGAACGGTAGGTGAGCGGTAGGTGAGATGTGGTAGGTGAGCGGCACCACATTACAAAAGTACCCTTTTACTTTAGTTCAATAATTGGGGGTCAAACTAACAATTCTGAATTACAATAAGAAGAACACATCAAAAGCAATTCTACATAAACATGTACAAGAAGTTCAGAAAGACACCGCAAATTTCAGTAAGAGTACATCAAATTTACCAAAACAAAATGAGCTTGCAAATGCAAGTTACATCTCATTTTCGCACCCAAAGGAAAGTTTCATGATAATGCAATGCAAACTCAGGAAAATTTAAATTGTTTATAATGAAGGAAAACAAACATGTTTCAACTCATACTTGCACTTCATTGATCAGGAAATTTGAACTCCTCGGCGGCTAATTTCAGCATGACAGTGAATTTTGACAGATGTTTTTTGGGTGCTTTGTAGGTAAATAACAAAAATTGGGTGCTGTTAACAAATATTGAAATTTAAAGTATTGTGTAGGTAGAAACCCCCAAAAAATATACTGCATTTTAGTATTTGATGTATTGTCTAATATCTAAAATGATAAAGTAAAAACATGAAACTTATTAAAAAAACATAAATTATTATTCATACGTAATGTATTAACCATTAAAATATCTTAGATTCTAAATATAATTTTTTTTATTTTACTAACTTTATAGTTTATTATAGTTTTCATATATTCTTTGAGATTATTTTGTATTGAAATTTTTTATAGCTTTTTTTAGTATAAGGATTGAGCTTGATATTGGACCTTTATTTCCTCTCTTTATCTCACTGAAGTGTTGCGCTATCCGATCTCCACCGTTGATCGGAGTAAAGTTGTATTTCAATGGGCCCAATTTTAAATAAAAAAAAGTTTTGATGGAAGCTCTGATCAACGGTGGAGATCGGATGGCGCATGCATTTCTGCATACACTATCCGTATGGAATAATTTTTCCAAAATATGGACACCAGTTAGTTTTGACGATGGATGATTTGTTGTTTTTGCTTTTGCACATGATTTTTTTCATTATGCAAGGAATTAAAAGAATGGAGATGTTCGAGTATTTATCAACTATACTATAACTTGGCAGATATTTGATAACGAATTTTTTTAAATCCTATGAATTTGAGCTTTCTAAATTTTGCCAATATCGGTATTTAAGACAAATTTGAGAAAATTTTGAAAAAATAATTAGATTTACTACTTCATGGATTTAAAAGTTGCTATTTCTTTCTGTTTGGCAATATATTTATTTAAATCTGACTTAAATTCATTGTCAAGTAATTTTTGGGGACTATTATCTCATACTCAAAGAATTGTCAGCAAACTAACTGCATATAACTTATTTTTTCTATTTAGTTTGGTGTAAAGTGAAATTTGTCATTGAACTATAATGGCAACATTATAGCCAAAGTGGTACAACATTAAAAAGATAGTATTTGAAAAAAAAAAAAAATTTTCTTTCTTTAGGAATATTAAAGTAAACAAATCAAAATATTCAAAATAACGAATTATTTTAACATCTTTGATCATAAATATAAAGACTTATCTCAAGACTAAAATCAACAAAAACTTAAGGATAAACTTAATATTATTATAAGTCTAAAATATATCATGTCAGGGTTTCAAAATGCATATACCTTGAAATAATGCTACCATCTTCATAAGAGATGTAAAATGAAAAACTAACAAACAAAAGTAGTTAACAATAACAACCTGTAGAAAATATTTGCAATAAAAAAAAATTGCTCCCTTAACACCATGTTAGAATGCTTCTTTAAAGTGCTCATACACAAACAACTAACACTATTATAAAGTTCACCAATTAAAAACAAGAGCGTCACGACAATGTGTAGGACATAGTGTGAGAAAATTTACAATTTCAAAGAAATACATAAAAGAATCTAAAATGACTATATATTTTAATAATCAACAGTAAATAATTGACATATAATGAGACTTATTTTGAATTGACATTTTACAATGGCTGGCTATGTTTTTATGATGAGTGCAATTATAAAAAAAACTTTGATGAATAAAATCATAAGTTAAAAATAAGGAAATCCTAACAAGAGGATTGTGAAAAATAAAAGAGAAAAAAAATTTAAAGGAACAAACAACCAATGCAAGAAAATAGAAAACCCAAAAATTGAATGAAATTATGGTAATTGTTTTGTCAACTATTAACAATATTATCATCAACTTATATTAGGGTGGGTATGCATTATTTTTTTTTAAATAATTCCATAGGAAATTTTATTGCTCTAAAATAAATTTAACATCAAAGTGGCCAAAAGTTCCACCACACCACAACTCAAGGAAAAAAATATAACCTAAGAGCCTAAGGCCAATCACACAAACAAAATAAAAAACAATCACTTATTTACACGGTTGAAAAAAGATCCAAACAATCATCATGAGCTAGAATCTTGTTGGAAACTATAACTTTCTGCTAATCCAAACCTAACTTAGACGCCCATCTGCACATTGATTATCCTTACGATGAATAAAGGATCATTGCACCTACAAAATACTTTGACACGCAAAAATACTCTTCATATAATTATTGATAAATCAAGGATACTCCTTAAGATAATTATAAATATTCCAGAGAACGAAAAATCCATCACAATTATAATATTATTCTAGCGACGGCTAATGACTAATTTCATAGCAGTTAATATCACATCCACCTCAGCCATAAGAGGATTAGACGCAAAAGAACGTGCGAAAAACCAACATAAGCAATTACCAAAATGATTCCTACACACTCCACCGATACTTGCAGAACCACCGTCCATTAAAGCTCTTTTTTAATTTCCATCCGTATTAAATTTAACAACCTCTTTATTCGGTTTATGTCAAACAATAATATTAGCATGCACATTATCTTTACTAACAATAAGAACATTAAACAAATGAAAAAGGTTTAACAGGTTCTTATTAATGGGAAATTTGAATTTAAGAAACTTTAGTATTTTACCAATATAGCATTTAATAGAATTATAACAGATAATTTCAGAAATAACCTTATCATAATGCCTGATTTTATTACTTACTATCCCAGGAAACAAATGAACAATAATTGAAACACAAGTATAGAACTTACCATCTTTGAGTCTCAAAAAATTCATCAAATCACTAATACTTAAAACAAAATTCCAATTCAACTGAACATTTAACAGCGAAAAAACCATATTCCAGATTTTCTTAGTAAAAGAAAATTTGAAAAAAAGATAATCGATCTTCACTTCATCTTACAAAGAGAGCATCTAGAAACCACCTTTATCCCTTTAAGCTCAAAAATATTCTCAGTATGAATAATTCTATGAAAAAGCTGCCAACATAAAAAAAATGTGAAGGTTTCACTAAAGAATTCCAAATCCAAATTAAAATTAAGCCTCTAGAGTGCTTAAAGGACTTGACAAAAGTGTAAGAAATAGATTTTCCCATAATATTCTTAACTTTAACTTGTTCCCTACCATTATTAATAAGGATAATAGAAATAAGAAGAACATCAACATCATTAACCTGCATTTTTAATTTGGAAATATCCCACATTTTTAATGATTTGAGGTTTCTATTTTATCTATTTCTGTACAGTTCTGTTGCAAACAACTCAATTAAACAGGGGCAAAATTATTATTTATCCAACAATAGCTATCAATAAGTTGTTCTGAATAAACTCCCCCAAACAACAAATCAGTTTATCCTGATAATCTGCAGATTATCAGATTGTCAAAATAATATGTTTATCAGCAGATTATCAGATTGTCAAAATAATATGTTTATCAGCAGATTATAAATAATATACAGCTGGCCCAAAAGACCCTAAATCATAAAAATATTATAGATAAAAAATTATTTTGAAAAATTGATTAATGAAAATAAACATCATTATAACATTACTTGTTATTTTTACAATTTTTATTATTTTGATATTATGTATAAAGGGAAGACTTTCAATTAATGTAATAGAAAAATTTAAAGCCATAACATATATTCTGTACCGCTGCAATTATTTTTATAATTTTGTTATAATTTTAACAAATAATCATTTAATTTACATGTATAAGTGCTTAACTTTTTTTTTTTATCATAGACAGCTGCATCATAACAGATTATCCAAACAAACTCTGCTATCTAACAATAGCTTGTTGACAACAACTATGAAACTACTTCCTCACATCTCTTTACGCAAAAAACATCAACCACTTCAAACGCACTATTGGCCTCAAATTAGACAACAAAATACAAAAAACTCCTGCATTTCCATTAACAGCAAACCAACATTACAGTTATAAAAAAAAATCCTTCATATTTAATCAGTCCTTCAACCTATGCAATACACTGCCAACAATGGTGAAAACATTTCATGTGAAGTAATGCAAGCATGATATGTAGAATACACAAAATGAACCATCAAGAGACAAACGAGTATCACCTTTGACATCATCTAATAATTTCCTATTCAATTAAAACAATAATTAACAAACGCACGCACGAAGTAGAACAAAAGAAGAGATAAGAAGTTGGCCATCAACGTGACTGAAGGTTCCAAAATATGGAGCTGATTTTGTTGATATTATTTCCGGTGCCACATTTTTTTAGAGAATTGAAGTTTTGTCATCCTACAGTTATTATATCATTTTCATGATTAGTTTTGCCTATAGGTTAAGATGCTTATAAATTTTAGAAAAAATTACTTGAAGATGTTTGGAATATGAACTAAATCAGGGCTGAAAAGGGTATGCATACCAGGATGAGATAATTGTAAATGTCTATATTCTTGACAATTAGACATTTTAAGCATTGGATTAGATATTAAAAAGTCTAACTTAATCAATTAAAACAGTTTTTTTCCTCATTTTATTAAATAAATTTTATGTTCTGGTAATTTCAAAGTGCAATGTACATAAATATGAGAGTTTAGGTGTGAGATATACAGTAGAATTGTGTGCTGTCTGTAAATGCACCACAGAAAAATAAAAAAAAAGATCCCAACTTTCCAGTTAATATTTTTCTATATTTTAATCCTGTGATATCTGGAAAAAACATGCCAGAACATAAAATTTATTTCAAAGTTATTTGAAACTTGACCTCCCCTTAATCAGAAGACCACACAGTGAAGACCACCTCAAAGAACTCTTTCCGGTTGCGCATGCTGAAGCATGATAAACTTTTAAGAAAAAGAAGAACAGCGATGCCAAAATTGATAGCAGAGACACTTATTCATAACCATCAAATAACATGGCTCCACCATGAAAATATTTTAGCCTGCTCACAGATCAACTACCATATGGTCATGGCCATGAAAAACCAACACCGTCAAAAAAAAAAAATCATCGAACATAATATAATAGAACTAACATTAACATTATAATTTCCGTCAGAATACAGCGACAACTGAGGCAAGTAGTTAGAAACAAAGATTACATGAAGAAACTAACACCTCCGACAAGTCGAGAATTGACAAGTGGGCGTGAGCTGAATCCGATCGCAGGTGCACAATGTGTGCCAAACTAATCCCCTGACTATTTATCTTGAGTCATTTTAGCCCCAGAATTTATAAAAATACTAAATTAGTCCCAAACACTTTTAATATGAACTGAAATAGCGTCCCCAGAAAGGACTATTGTGGCCCATATTAAAAATGTTTGGCATTTTTTATAGACTCTGGGAANGTGACTATTTATATTGAGTCATTTTAGTCCCAGAACTTATAAAAATACTAAATTAGTTCCCAAATACCTTTAATATGAGCTAAAATAGCGTCCCCAGAAAGGACTACTGTGGCCCATATTAAAATGTTCGGCATTTTTATAGACTCTGGGACTAAAATGACCCCCTACAAAGAGTCGAGCGATCATTTTGACGCTTTCTCAAAGAAAAAATTCGAAGGAAAAATAAAATAGAATCCCCTTAAGTTATTTACCTTGGATCCGGTGGTAACTATTCACGCTTGTTGTGTGAAAAACACCGGTGAGAGATTGAAGTACAGCCGCCGGAAGGAAGGCAGCAATTATATGTTAAAACCAGCTGGGTCTCTTCCGGAGTTTCCCTCTGTGTTTTTTATTGACAGATTGGCAAACTGAGAATCGAGATCTCTGCTCCTACTTCGACTGTGGGAAGGAGAGGCCTCNGGGAATGAAATGACCCCCTACAAAGAGTTGAGGGATCATTTTGACGCTTTCTCAAAGAAAAAATTCGAAGGAAAATAAAATAGAATCCCCTTAACTTATTTACCTTCGATCCGGTTGTAACTATTCACGCTTGCTATGTGAAAAACACCGGTGAGAGATTGAAGTACAGCCGCCAGAGGGAAGGTGGCAATTATATGTTAAAACCAGAGGCTGGGTCTCTTCCGGAGCTTCCCTCTGTGTGTTTGATTGACAGATTGGCAAACTGAGAATCAAGATCTCTGCTCCTACTTCGACTGTGGGAAGGAGCGGCCTCTTGGGGCAGCTTCTGCTGCTGCTGATGAAAGNATGACTATTTATATTGAGTCATTTTAGTCCCAAAACTTATAAAAATACTAAATTAGTTCCCAGACACCTTTAATATGAACTAAAATAGCGTCCCCAGAAAGGACTATTGTGGCCCATATTAAAAATGTTTGGCATTTTTTATAGACTCTAGGACTAAAATGACCCCCTACAAAGAGTCGAGTGATCATTTTGACGCTTTCTCAAAGAAAAAATTCGAAGGAAAAATAAAATAGAATCCCCTCAAGTTATTTACCTTGGATCCGGTGGTAACTATTCACGCTTGTTATGTGAAAAACACCGGTGAGAGATTGAGGTACAGCCACCGGAGGGAAGGCGGCAATTATATGTTAAAACCAGAGGCTGGGTCTCTTCCGGAGTTTCCCTCTGTGTGTTTTATTGACAGATTGGCAAACTGAGAATCGAGATCTCTGCTCCTACTTCGACTGTGGGAAGGAGAGGCCTCTTGGGGCAGCTTCTGCTGCTGCTGATGAAAGAGAGACCGCAAGCGAGCAATTTCTCTCTCTAACATGTCTTGCTGGACTGTAACATGCCACAACAGAAATACAAATCACTCTGAAGACGATCAAGCAAATAAGGAATGCCATAACTATCAATGTTAGATTGAACTTGTCATGATTAAGTTGTATAGATACCCTTCTAACTGGCAAAAATAAAATTAAAGAAGATAATTAGAGAGAATACAATAGCCTTTTTAGGTAGGTCTCTAGCCAAAGGGGAAAAAAGGTAATTTTTTTTAGAATTGAGACTCATGCAGACTGAAATAATTTTTGACTCAGAAACACAGAATTNGTAGAGAGAATACAATAACCTTTTTAGGTAGGTTTCTAGCCAAAGGGAAAAAAAAGGTAAATTTTTTTAGAATTGAGACTCATGCAGACTGAAATAATTTTTGACTCAGAAACACAGAATTGATAATACTTTTTTCTGGCACATAATAATTAGGTTTTTTGGTATCACCTCTTTTCGCTACATTTCCTCGATTCCATGAACCATAAAGCACGTCAAATTGTAATGATTTTTCCACCAGTCAACTCACAGCTTTTCATTGTAAATTATCATGAAAATATGTATATTTAAGTTCTCCAAGATGCCGCCAGCCTCTAGCAATGTTGATTGGATTTGGACCCAAGAAGTGTAAGATTT
>JXCR01138186.1:86919-130162 GCA_002079205.1 Phalaenopsis hybrid cultivar
TTATTTATTAGGGGATAAACATACTTTTAGTCATTAGGGGCATTATCTTTGTTATTTGTATTAGATTCTTAGCTATATATAGGTTTGTCAGTCATGTCCGTTTAAATCCTATTACTATAATTGTAAAAAATTGTGTTTCTTGTCATGACGCATTTAATGAGTATTCATTCTTTTATTTCTGCAAAAACTCATGTTTAATTAGATATTTATTTGTCTTTAATGTCATGAATCTCATTATTAAAAATTCATAATTATGTATACATATCAGTGGACATGTTATATTCATGTGCTTTGACTATGGTATATGAAATATAGTTGATATTATAAAAGCATTATTTTAATATTAAACCATTGTGACTAGCTCGAAGGGTAGATCCTCAAATAAATCATTGAATTTTTATGACATTAACGTCTACATTTCCATATTTCAGAGTGTCGTAGGACTGAATATATATATATATATATATATATATATATATATATATATATATATATACATATACATATATATATATATATATATATATATATATATATNTATATATTATCATGTAGTATTAAAAGATCATGAATATTTATATGTGCAAGCACGTCTGTGGTTGTGATATAAATATTTACATAGAAGTGCATGAGTTTAAGTCTTTCATATTCATAATCATAAGCATTCGATACCCCTTTGCAAATTATATTAGCATGGTGATATAGATGGGAATGTTATTAGTAGAATTCAAGTTGGTTGGTTGAAGTGGAGGAATGCATCGACCCCATTGTGCGATAGAAACTACCGCTTTTATTTTAAGAAAAATTTTATAAGATGGTGGTAAGACAAGCAATGCTCTATGGTGCAAATTGCTGACCTTTAAAGAGAAGCATTAAACAAAGTTAAGTGTTGCTAAAATAAGAATGCTTAGGAGGACGAGTGGCTTGACACTAAGACAAAATGCAAAATGAATATATTTGTGATAGGGTTGTTGTAGCTCCAGTGGCAGGCTATATTAGAGAGAATTGTTTCAGATGGTTTGGTCACATTGAACGTCAACCATCTAATGATCCGGTTAGAAGAGTAGATGTTTCATATTAGACTTATCTTAAGAAAGGCATAGGTAGGCCTAAAAGGATTAGGACATAATATATAAAACATGATCTTAATCAATTAGAATAAAATGAAAATATGAGACTCAATAAGATACAATGGAGAAAAATGACTCATGTAGCCAACCCCACTTAGTGGGATAAAGGCTTGTTGCTATTCTTGTTGTTGTTGTAAGCGTAGAATGTTATCCCATAATGTTGATCATACTGCATGCCCCAGTTCCTTACGGTTTACGCTTTAATAAATAATAGTTATTTACTAAATTTGATTTTTCAAACTCACTCGATGATTTTTTATGTAGCAGGTTGCACTCGGTCACTCAGAAAACCGTCTCCATCGGATCAGAATTTCAAGCATTAAATTTACTTGTATGTATTTTCAGTTTTTACATTAGTATTTTTTTTGGGTCTAAGTGGTTATTTGTCTATCGTCTTTTCAGTTTCTTTTCAGCAAGTTTTCTTTAGTTCTTGAACTTTTATTTATGAAATAAAACAAAATTATTGTTCTTTATTTATTTTAGTTATTACTTTTGTATATCTTTACTTCTGATATTACTAAAATAGTTAACATTCTTTCATCGTATCCCATTTTTTTCAGGGTGTACCGCCTTCCGGACCCAGGGTGTGACACAGACAAAGTAATTGGATCTCCTCTTTAGTGATAAAACACTTCCAAATAATGTTTTACCTCAAAGATGCATTTATAATCACTAGCAATAAATAAGATTTTATTGACATATACAAATACTCCGAAGAAGCCGATGCAACCAGAGATTGCAGGTGTAAGAGAAAAAATACTTTCACTGAGATAAAGATTGATACAAGTGAAAGATAATTGACGAGGGATGCAGATGATGAGATGGGAAGCAATCAAAACTATATCCCCATAAATCTAACGAGGAGCATTCAAATGACATATATATCCTTGGCCTTGCAACATCAAATGACATTTTGTGAATTCAAAAATATTTTGTCAAGATATCTTAGATTGTATAAATTCTAGAATATTATCAATGCATAAAATTTTGAAACTGAATATTTATTTATTTTGATAGAAGTGTAAAAAGCATTAAGAACATCTGGTTGAATATTTAGCAACTAAGTCCAAACGATCTGCAAACAGTAATCAATTAAAACCAAAAAATAAGAACTAAAAAAAAACATAAGACTAGGTGCGTGAGAATAGGAATAGGGCTCCAAATATTTGAATGGGCTAACTAACTCCAAGGGGAAGAGAATAACAATTAGTAGTAGAAAAAGAAAATGATAAGTGAAATGTGAATTTTTATTTTATTTCCTCGTTTCTATCAAAATTCACTCCCACCGCTTAAAAATTGACAAGGGGCATTCATATAAAACACTATTATACTTGCAATATCAAGAAAATTGCAGTTTTTATATTTAGCAATACCATTCTATTGAGATATGTACATAGAATAATTTTGATGAATAACATTATTGCTACGAACAGAAAATGTAAAACTTAGAATAGATGAATTCTAATGCATTATCAGTTCACAAAATTATAATTAAAGTGCAAAAAAAATATTTTTTGATAAAAAATAAAAAATGCATGAAAAACCTCTAACTGACATTTCAATAAGTAAACTAAATCAACCGGTAAACAATGATCAATAAAAGTTATCAAATAGTTAAGTCAATTAAGAGAAGGATTGCAAATGCCAAGCTAATTCAAAACGAAGAGGTAATGGTAGGACAAGCATGAGTTAAATGTGGAAATAAATATATAAACATGTAAAAAATCCTTTAGTTGAGAGGATAATGACACAACCAACAACGTCACTAAAATGGAGAAATAGAGAAAGAGAAGGCAAAAAGAGAATCTGTTGAGAAGTATTAGACCCAATCAGCTTCAACACTACCATTTTTTTTTTTTTTTTGATTTGAAAATCCTAAAAAACATAATAAGGGGAAATAGATTATAAATCAATTATGAGTCATTGTAAGGCAATGAATAGATGACAGATTGGCAAATAATCATGAAACATATAAAACAGCTAAAATAATTTCTCAAAACATGTACAATGTGCTTTCCAAAGATAAAAGAGAGTTAACTATCAATAACTATAAAAATTTTCAAAGACAGAACATGTGAACCATAAAAAATAACAACATAAAGCAGAGACATCAGAAAAAGGCACCTAACTCTAAAATAAAAACCGTACCAATAGAGCAATTGCAACATAATCATAACAAAAGTTTACATGACATGCTTAACTACAATATAGAGATTGACGAACCAATTAATTATAATATTCATGTGGAAGGGTAATCAATCCACATTATGAACAACGAAGAAAGTAGGCAATGGCATGTCGATTGTGGAAGTATTTTGAACATTTAGGAGGATAGATGACTTTCTCCCATTAATGTTCAAGAGGACAGCTGGTGTGACAATGATCAGAGCAAGCTGGAAAGGTATTATGGCTATTGTGTCAATCCGAAAATCAAGGATGATGGCTACAAGTAGAAAGTTGGGCGATATAGAGCTCTATAATGCAAGTACCCAGGAGAAAATGATGGCAAAACTAGGGACAGTGGAGTCTATCATTAATTGAGATTACACGCCCTAACAAAATGATGCAAGCCATTGATANGCAATTGCAACATAATCATAACAAAAGTTTACATGACATGCTTAACTACAATATAGAGATTGACGAACCAATTAATTATNGTCTATCCATCTGTCTATTTGCTGTGTGCTTACTTGTCTATTTGACTGTAGTGTGTGTGTGTTTTGGTTTTCCATAACGTCCTTGCGTGGGCGTTGCAAGTTCGATGCTAGAAAATAAAACTAGTAATGACCAAGTAAGGATGAAGCATTAAACTTGGTCAATTTAAAATTGCCTGTTGGAATTATCGGATGGGTGTGTCTTGTAGCTTTTTTTGTAACCTTATTTTGTTGTTTGGGCACAGAAATAGCATGTCTGATATCGTGCCCGCACATGGTGTTTTGAGCATGATGGATACAATATACTATTTTACAACGGAGTTTTGATGTATTTTAGGGTGTATGTTATATTGGGTGTGCCCTACTATATTATATTTGTTGCCTTACAATAATTAGCGGGATCTCTGTTGAATAATATACTTGATTTTTTATCTTCTAACAAAATCGCTAGAGATTTTTACTGATGAATGTCAGTCATATCTACATCGGCTTTACATGGGTCTTTTCTTATTCTTTTAGATAGCAACAAATTTGATGCTTAGATGTAATATTTAAACTTGAAAAACTTTTTATTGGCGAGGAATTTNGTCATATCTACATCGGCTTTACATAGGTCTTTTCTTATCTATTTAGATAGCAACAAATTTGATGCTTAGATGTAATATTTAAATTTGAAAAACTTTTTATTGGCGAGGAATTTTGAGTGCCAAAGCACAAATAAATACGTACGCTTTTGCTGAACCNCTACTATTTTACAACGGAGTTTTGATGTATTTTAGGGTGTATGTTATATTGGGTGCGCCCTACTATATTATATTTGTTGCCTTGCAATAATTAGCGGGATCTCTGTTGAATAATATACCTGATTTTTTATCTTCTAACAAAATCGCTAGAGATTTTACTGATGAATGTCAGTCATATCTNTATTGTTAGATTGAACTTGTCATGATTAAGTTGTATAGATACCCTTCTAAATGGCAAAAATAAAATTAAAGAAGATAAATAGAGAGAATACAATAGCCTTTTTAGGTAGGTCTATAGCCAAAGGGAAAAAAAGGTAATTTTTTTTAGAATTGAGACTCATGCAGACTGAAATAATTTTTGACTCAGAAACACAGAATTGATAATACTTTTTTCTGGCACATAATAATTAAGGTTTTTTGGTATCACCTCTTTTCCCTACATTTCCTCAATTCCATGAACCATAAAGCACGTCAAATTGTAATGATTTTTCCACCAGTCAGCTCACAGCTTTTCATTGTAAATTATCATGAAAATATGTATATTTAAGTTCTCCAAGATGCCGCCAGCCTNTTTTTCCCTACATTTCCTCGATTCCATGAACCATAAAGCACGTCAAATTTTAATGATTTTTCCACCAGCCAGCTCACAGCTTTTCATTGTAAATTATCATGAAAATATGTATATTTAAGTTCTCCAAGATGCCGCCAGCCTCTAGCAATGTTGATTGGATTTGGACCCAAGAAGTGTAAGATTTGAGGTTCAGCAAAAGCGTACGTATTTATTTGTGCTTTGGCACTCAAAATTCCTCGCCAATAAAAAGTTTTTCAAGTTTAAATATTACATCTAAGCATCAAATTTGTTGCTATCTAAATAAATAAGAAAAGACCTATGTAAAGACGATGTAGATATGACATTCATCAGTAAAATCTCTAGCGATTTTGTTAGAAGATAAAAAATCAGGTATATTATTCGACAGAGATCCCGCTAATTATTGCAAGGCAACAAATATAATATAGTAGGGCACACCCAATATAACATACACCCTAAAATACATCAAAACTCCGTTGTAAAATAGTATACAGTATCCATCATGCTCAAAACACCATGTGCGGGCACGATATCAGACATGCTATTTGTGTGCCCAAACAACAAAATAAGGTTACAAAAAAAACTACAAGACATACCCATCCGATAATTCCAACAGGCAATCTTAAATGACCAAGTTTAATGCTTTATCCTTACTTGGTCATTACCTAGTTTTATATTCTAGCAACGAACTTGCAACGCCCACACAAGGACGTTATGGACAACCAAAACACACACACACTACAGTCAGACAGACAAGTAAGCACGCAGCAAATAGACAAATAGACAGACAAATATAATAGGCAGATACCACCCACCCACACAACACACATAGATACAAGAAAGCAAGCCAGTAGGCGAAAAACAAACACAAGCAGGTAAGTAGACTGAAAGCAATGAAATTTTATCCTCTTCCCCGCTATCAAGACGTGAACCGCCTTTTCTCCTCAAAATCGTCGCCTCTGTCTTTCGGATAGCACGCTTCGTGGGATCTTTTACTCCCATTGCATCACTGACTTCCCGATTCGAAGACTCGTGTGATTTCACAAATTATTTCCTTCCTTTTTTTTCTTTCCCGCATTCGCCATTGACCCTATGTCGTCTTCACTGCCTATATATGAGGTTGAAGGGAAAGGCTTCACTCTCATCCCATTCGCCATCTCCAAATCCTATCAAGAAACCTGTCCTCCCAAACACTAGACACAACCCTTTCCTCTTCATGCCTTGCCTAGTAGTATTTGTCGAAAGCCGAAATCCTCTCTAGCTCCTTCCATGGCCGATCAAGCGTAGTTAGTCCCTCCTCTTCTTTCAAGTTTTCTTTTTATTTATTTTTTTTTCAAAAATGTAATAATAATGATTAATCATATGTACATATGTACCTATGTATAATCATAATGATAACAATAACAATAAATATCAAATATGTCATACCTAAATAAATAATTAAGTTTAATGTTGTTATTTTCATAATGATTTTTATTATGAATTCTAATTTATGCAGTACTTGTTAGTCAACACCAGTTGAATCATTAATAAATTTGGAGTTTAATGCTCATCGTAAGGTAAGTAATTATTATTTATTAGGGGATAAACATACTTTTAGTCATTAGGGGCATTATCTTTGTTATTTGTATTAGATTCTTAGCTATATATAGGTTNTCTCAAAATCATCGCCTCTGTCTTTTGGATAGCACGATTCGTGGGATCTTCTACTCCCATTGCATCACTGACTTCCCGATTCGAAGACTCGTGTGATTTCACAAATTATTTCCTTCCTTTTTTTTTTCTTTCCCGCATTCGTCATTGACCCTATGTCGCCTTCACTGCCTATATATGAGGTTGAAGGGTTAAGGCTTCGCTCTCATCCCATTCGCCATCTCCCACAGCAACTGAAATCCTATCAAGAAAGCTCTCCTTCCAAACCCTAGCCACAACCTTTTCCCCTTCATGCCTTGCCTAGTAGTATTTGTCGAAAGCCGAACTCCTCTCTTGCTCCTTCCTTGGCCGATCAAGCGTCATTAGTCCCTCCTCTTCTTTCATGTTTTCTTTTTTTTTAATTTTATTTTTCAAAAATGTAATAATAATGATTAATCATATGTACATATGTACCTATGCATAATCATAATGATAATAATAACAATAAATATCAAATATGTCATACCTAAATAAATAATTAAGTTTAATGTTGTTATTTGCATAATGATTTTTATTATGAATTCTAATTTATGCAGTACTTGCTAGTCAATGCCAGTTGAATCATTAATAAATTTGGAGTTTAATGTTCATCGTAAGGTAAGTAATTATAATTTATTAGGGGATAAACATACTTTTAGTCATTAAGGACATTATCTTTGTTATTTGTATTAGATTCTTAGCTATATATAGGTTTATCAGTCATACCCATTTAAATCCTATTACTATAATTGTAAGAAATTATGTTTCATGTTCATGACGCATTTAATGAGTATTCAGTCGTGTTTATTGTTGCAAAAACTCATGTTTAATTAGATATTTACTTGTCTTTAATGTATTGAATCTCATTATTAAAAATTCATAATTATGTATAAATATCGGTGGACATTTTATATTCATGTGCTTTGACTATGGTATATGAAATATAGTTGATATTATAAAAGTATTATTTTAGTATTAAACCCTTTTGACTAGCTGGAAGGGCAGATCCTCAAATAAATCATTGAATTTTCATGAAATTAACATCTATATTTCCATATTCAGAGTGTCGTAGGAAACTGTATATATATAAATATAATTATATATGAATATGCATATATTGCACTTATATATTATCATGTAGTATTAAAAGATCATGAATATTTATATGTGCAAGCACGTCTGTGGTTGTGATATAAATATTTACATAGAAATGTATGAGTTTAAGTCTTTCATATTCAAAATCATAAGCATTTGATACCCTTTTGCAAATTATATTAGCATGGTGATATAGATGAGAATGTTATTAGTAGAATTCAAGTTGGTTGGTCGAGTGGAGGAATGCATCGACCCTATTTTACGATAAAAAACTACCACTTTTACTTTAAGAAAAATTTTATAAGATGGTGGTAAGACGTGCAATGCTCTATGGTGCAAATTGTTGGCCTTTAAAGAGAAGCATTAAACAAAGTTTAGTTTTGCTAAAATAAGAATGCTTAGGAGGATGAGTGGCTTGAAACTAAGACAAAATGCAAAACGAATATATCTGTGATAGGGTTGGTGTAGCTCCAGTGGCAAGCTGTATTAGAGAGAATTGTTTTAGATGGCTTGGTCACGTTGAACGTCAGCCATCTAATGATCTGGTTAGGATAGTAGATGTTTCATATTAGACTTATCTTAAGAAAGGCAGAGGTAGGCCTAAAAGGATTAGAGCATATTATATATAAAATGATCTTAATCGATTAGAATAAAATGAAAATATGACACTCAATAAGATGCAATGGAGAAAAAAGACTTCATGTAGCCAACCCCACTTAGTGGGATAAAGGCTTGTTGCTATTATTGTTGTTGTTGTATGCGTAGAATGTTATCCTGTAATGTTGATCATACTGCATGCCCCAATTTCTTACGGTTTACGCTTTAATAAATAATAGTTATTTACTAAATTTGATTTGTCAAACTCACTTATGTAGCAGGTTGCACTCGGTCACTCAGAAAACCGTCTCCATCGGATCAAAGTTTCTAGCATTAAATTTACTTGCATGTATTTTCACTTTTTACATTAGTATTTTTTTTTTTGGGGTCCAAGTGCTTATTTGTCTATTGTCCTTTCAGTTTCTTTTCAGCTAGTTTTCTTTAGTTCTTGAACTTTTATTTATGAAATAAAACAAAATTATTGTTCTTTATTTATTTTAGTTATTACTTCTGTATATCTTTACTTCTGATAATACTAAAGTAGTTAACATTTTTTCATCGCGTCCCATGTTTGTCGGGCGTACAACCTTCCGGACCCAGGGTGTGACACAGACGAACACAGCTCGCCTACCCACCCACCCACTCGTGCGCGCGCGCGCGCACCCACATACACCACATAAAGAGGCATACATAATTAATCCAAATTAAATGACAATCAACTTAAATATATTTGATTCATTCATAGAATACAAATGGTGGCATGACAGCTAATTTGGCATCACCAATAAAGTAACAGAAAAAATCGAACACTTTTAAAAGAGTATTTACTCAATGTCAAGTCGCTTGATGAGTGAATCATAGCTCTGTATTCAACCTCAACAGAATTTGGCCAAAAAGTATTTATTTCTTACTTTCACAGCTGACCAAGTCAAACCACCAACGAAATATGATATCTTGACGTTAACTTCTTGTTAATAGAGACATAATAATCATCATATTCAAAAAATAATTTAAAATTCATCTGCTTAGTCTTGGTATACAGTAAGCATTATGCAGGGGACTTCATGTAATGCCTGCAAATTCACAGAACAGCATCCCAATGTTTTTGTTAGGGAGTTTACATGCGAATGCCACCGTCAAAAATGAATGAAATGTCAAGACTAACAACAACAGAATAAATCAATTTTTTGAGAAGCCACTGATACTGAGAAGAATCATCAAGGAACTCTTCATTATCAAAAGTATTGGGTAGTCTGCAACTAAGAAGACTAACTTCTCCAAAAAAGTCAGTATAATATTTCCTCTGAAAAGATAACCCTTTTTACTAAGTAAATTCAAATCTAACAAAGTAATTGGATCTCCTCTTTAGTGATAAAACACTTGCAAATAATGTATTACCTCAAAGATGCATTTATAATCACTAGCAATAAGTAAGATTTCATCAACATATTCAAACACTTTGAAGAAGCCGATGCAACCAGAGATTGTAGGTGTAAGAGGAAAAATACTTTCACTGAGATAAAGATTGATTTGAGTGAAAGATAATTGACGAGGGATGGAGATGATGGGATGGAAAGCAATCAAAACTATATCCCCATAAATCTAACGAGGGACATTCAAATGACATATATATCCTTGGCCTTGCAACAACAAAAGACATTTTTGTGAATTCAAAAATATTTTGTCAAGATATCTTACAATGTATAAATTCTAGAATATTATCAATGCATAAAATTTTCAAACTGAATATTTATTTATTTATTTATTTTGATAGAAGTGTAAAAAGCATTAAGAACATCTGGTTGAATATTTAACAACTAAGTCCAAACGATCTGCAAACAGTAATCAATTGAAACAAAAAAATAAGAACTAAAAAAAAAAAACATAAGACTAGATGCGTGAGAATAGGAATAGGGCTCCAAATATTTGAATGGGCTAACTCCAAGGGGAAGAGAACAACAATTAGTAGTAGAAAAAGAAAATGATACGTGATTGTACTTTCCCAACATAAAGTATGTTTGTCAAATTTTGATAGAAACGAGGAAATAAAAAAAAAATTCACTCCCACCACTTAAAAAATGACAAGGGCCATTCATATAAAACACTATTATACTTGCAATATCATGAAGATTGCAGTTTTTATATTTAGCAATACCATTCTATTGAGATATGTACATAGAATAATTTTGATGAATAACATTATTGCTAAGAACAGAAAATGTAAAACTTAGAATAGATGAATTCTAATGGATTATCAGTTCACAAAATTATAATTAAAGTGCAAAAAAAAAATATTTTTTGATAAAAAATAAAAAATGCATGAAAGACCTCTAACTGACATTTCAATAAGTAAACTAAATCAACTTGTAAACAATCATCAATAAAAGTTATCAAATAGTTGAGTCAATCAAGAGAAGGATTGCAAATGCCAAGCTAATTCAAAAGGAAGAGGTAATGGTAGGACAAGCATGAGTTAAATGTGGAAATAAATATATAAACATGTAAAAAATCCTTTAGTTGAGAGGATAATGACACAACCAACAACGTCACTAAAATGGAGAAATAGAGAAAGAGAAGGCAAAAAGAGAATCAGTCAAGAAGTATTAGACCCAATCAGCTTCAACACTACCAATCGTTTTTTTTTTTTTATTTGAAGATCCTAAAAAAAAAAAATAAGGGGAAATAGATTATAAATCAATTATGAGTCATTGTAAGGCAATGAATAGATGACAGATTGGCAAATAATCATGAAACATATAAAACAACTAAAATACTTTCTCAAAACATGTACAATGTGCTTTCCAATGATAAAAGTGAGTTAACTATCAATAACTATAAAAATTTTCAAAGACAGAAGATGGGAACCATCAAAAATAACAACATAAAGCAGAGACATCAGAAAAAGGCACCTAACTCTAAAATAAAAACCGTACCAATAGACAACATAATCATAACAAAAGTTTACATGACATGCTTAACTACAATATAGAGATTGACGAACCAATTAATTATNGAGAATAGGATAGGGCTCCAAATATTTGAATGGGCTAACTCCAAAGGGAAGAGAAAAACAATTAGCAGTACAAAAAGAAAATGATACGTGATTGTACTTTCCCAACAAAAAGTATATTTGTCAAATTTTGATAGAAACGAGGAAAAAAAAAATTTCACTCCCACCACTTAAAAAATGACAAGGGGCATTCATATAAAACACTATTATACTTGAAATATCAAGAAGATTGCAGTTTTTATATTTAGCAATACCATTTTATTGAGATATGTACATAGAATAATTTTGATGAATAACATTATTGCTACGAACAGAAAATGTAAAAGTTAGAATAGATAAATTCTAATGCATCATCAGTTCACAAAATCATGATTAAAGTGCAAAAAAAAAATATTTTTTTGATAAAAAATAAAAAATGCATGAAAGACCTCTAACTGACATTTCAATAAGTAAACTAAATCAACCGGTAAGCAATCATCAATAAAAGTTATCAAATAGTTGAGTCAATTAAGAGAAGGATTGCAAATGCCAAGCTAATTCAAAAGGAAGAGGACAAGTAATGGTAGGACACAAGCATGAGTTAAATGTGGAAATAAATATATAAACATGTAAAAAATCCTTAAGTTAGTTGAGAGGAGAATGACACAACCAGCAACGTCACTAAAATGGAGAAATAGAGAAAGAGAAGGCAAAAAAAGAATCAGTCAAGATGTATAAGACCCTATCAGCTTCAACACTATCAATCATATATTTTTTTTTATTTGAAGATCCTAAAAAACATAATAAGGGGAAATAGATTATAAATCAATTATAAGTCATTGTAAGGCAATGAATAGATGACAGATTGGAAAATAATCATGAAACATATAAAACATCTAAAATAATTTCTCAAAACATGTACAATGTGCTTTCCAAAGATAAAAGAGAGTTAACTATCAATAACTATAATAATTTTCAAAGACAGAAGATGGGAACCATCAACAATAACGACTTAAAGCAGACACATCAGAAAAAGACACCTAACTCTAAAATAAAAACCGTACCAATAGAGACAATTGCAACATAACCATAACAAAAGTTTACATGACATGCTTAACTACAATATAGAGATTGACGAACCAATTAATTATAATATTCATGTGGAATGGTAATCAATCCACATTATGAAACAACGAAGAAAGTAGGCAATGGCATGTCGATTGTGGAAGTATTTTGAGCATTTAGGAGGATTGATGGCTTTCTCCCATTAAAGTTCAAGAGGACAGCTGGTGTGGCAATGATCAGAGCAAGCTGGAAAGGTATTATGGCTATTGTGTCAGTCCGAAAATCAAGGATGATGGCTACAAGTAGAAAGGTGGACGATATAGAGCTCTATAATGCAAGTACCAAGGAGAAAATGATGGCAAAACTAGGGACTGTGGAGTCTATCGTTAATTGAGATTACACGCCCTAACAAAATGATGCAAGCCATTGATAAATATGGCAACAAAGGACTCATCAATATCCTTAACCTAAATAATGAAATTAGAAGGAAATGGGCAATAATATAATAATATAGCCCTTTTATCACTGAATGTGCTGTAACAACCTGGATCCACATATCATCTCGCCAAGGAGAAAAAAATTTAAGAATACAAAGTGTAGACTCAAGAGATTACTAATTTAAGGAAAATACAAAAAGCAAACAAAATCCCACATCTTTTTGGCAAAATTCTAATACATGATTGTTGGGGCAATAGGTGATTCAAGATTATTGAGTAATCAGATAAAGATGACATAGCAGACACTTGCCACTAAAAAAACTTAATTGTGCTATTGCAATCTGGAGAAGAAAAACCAAGGTGATGAAACTTGCCATGAAATTAAGAAATGAAAGGTCATAGACCACTGAAGATAATTGGTACTATTAAATTTTGAGAAATTTACACGCATACCACTATAATTATGTATTTACATATCTAAAAGCTAAAGTTTGAGATTTACATTTACAAAACTTTGGTTTTATAAAGAGATAGTTCTGTCTTTCGAAGCGAGCCATTGGCAAGGAATTGATGCACATAATCCGCTCTTGCTTTTGGNAAATTTAGGAGGATAGATGACTTTCTCCCATTAATGTTCAAGAGGACAGCTGGTGTGACAATTATCAGAGCAACCTGGAAAGGTATTATGGCTATTGTGTCAATCCGAAAATCAAGGATGATGGCTACAAGTAGAAAGTTGGACAATATAGAGCTCTATAATGCAAGTACCCAGGAGAAAATGATGGGAAAACTAGGGACAGTGGAGTCTATCATTAATTGAGATTACACGCCCTAACAAAATGATGCAAGCCATTTATAAATATGGCAACAAAGGACTCATCAATATCCTTAACCTAAATAATGAAATTAGAAGGAAATGGGCAATAATATAATAATATAGCCCTTTTATCACTGAATGTGCTGTAACAACCTGGATCCACATATCATCTCGCCAAGGAGAAAAAAAATTTAAGAATACAAAGTGTAGACTCAAGAGATTACTAATTTAAAAAAAATACAAAAGCAAACAAAACCCCACATCTTTTTGGCAAAATTCTAAGACATGATTGTTGGGGCAATAGATGATTCAAGATTATTGAGTAATCAGATAAAGATGCCATAGCAGACACTTGCCACTTAGAAAACTTAATAGTGTTATTGCAATGTGGAGAAGAGAAACCAAGGTGATGAAACTTGCCATGAAATTAAGAAATGAAAGGCCATAGACCACTGAAGATNCTCAAGAGATCACTAATTTAAAGAAAATACAAAAAGCAAACAAAACCCCACATCTTTTTGGCAAAATTCTAAGACATGATTGTTGGGGCAATAGATGATTCAAGATTATTGAGTAATCAGATAATAACAGACACTTGCCACTTAGAAAACTTAATAGTGTTATTGCAATCTGGAGAAGAGAAACCAAGGTGATGAAACTTGCCATGAAATTAAGAAATGAAAGGCCATAGACCACTGAAGATAATTGGTACTATTAAATTTTGAAAAATTTACACGCATGCCACTATAATTATGTATTTACATATCTAACAGCTAAAGTTTGAGATTTACATTTACAAAACTTTGGTTTTATAACCTATGCATAAAAAGATATGTTTCACTTTTAAAAAGTTAATNGAAATTTACACGCATGCCACTATAATTATGTATTTACATATCTAACAGCTAAAGTTTGGGATTTACATTTACAAAACTTTGGTTTTATAACCTATGCATAAAAAGATATGTTTCACTTTTAAAAAGTTAATAATAAATGTAATTTTATGTAATATTATATATATATATATATATACAAGTGCTCTGCATGTAAATATAATAATTTAGGTATTAGATATGTAAATCTATAAGAATTGTATTGTATGCATGTAAATAACCCGTAAATTTTTTGTTGGCACTAATGGTTGAGGATTTATATTAGCATATGAGGGAGAGGAGAGGAGACAGAGGATTTCAGAGGCAAGGAGATGGGCGAGCAAGTAGGAAATTTGAATCATCAATAAAGTCATTATTCTAAATAACAATCTACTTGAATTATATATCTATTAGTGAAGAAGATAGTTTTAGACTGTAGATGACTAAAAGATTGGGAGGACGTTGATAAAAAATAGGANTGGGAAGCCAAGACTTCAATTGGGACAGAGGGAGAGGAGACAGAGGATTTCAGAGGCAAGAAGGTGGGCGAGCAAGTAGGAAATTTGAATCATCAATATAGTCATTATTCTAAATAACAATCAACTTGAATTATATGTCTATTAGTGAAGAAGATAGTTTTAGACTGTAGATGACTAAAAGATTGGGAGGACGTTGATAAAAAATAGGATAAAAAAGGAATTAATTACAACGATGATTCTAATAAAAATTGTGCAAGTATAGGAGTGTGACAGACATTTGAATAAAAAAATTATGATTTTAAACTTATTGTTTATTTTAAATTGCGATTAGAAGATATTTATTTTGACTCAAGTTTTGGCTTAATAGTTTATCTAGGATTTCGTGCTTATTATTTAGTGCTTATAGAACTTTTATGATCTTACATTGACTTTTTATTATCTTGTTTTAATGTTAATGTCATACATGCTATCTCAAATATTTTGTTATTTCAATGGCATCTCTTGAAGTTGAGCCCTCAAAATGCCTTCAGGCATATGCCATGCATCACAGAAAGGCCTCTAGAATCGATGTAAACTACTATAACATTGAGATATTACATAAGCACTTTTGATGCAAGATCAAATTATCTTACATTCTACGAAATTAGGCATCAAATAATTTTATGGTTTAGATTAAAGTAAATGATCTTGATTTGAAAATTAGATGTTACATTAATAAATAGGAGCACAAATTAAATAGCCTAATATGAAAAAAAAATGCAAATTTCTATTAGTCTTCTATTCATATTACATTTAGCTATAAATAATAGACACAAGACAGAAAACATGAATATGACGCAATAGCAACACAAAGATCCGGCATACATGAAAAAAAAAAAAGACACATGTCATGGACAAATTTTTATCTTTAATAACTTATTATTATAAAATACAGTTTTTTAAAAATAGCATTTACTGGCATACCATACAATTTTTATAAATATTCACATATTCAACACCTAAACTTTCATATTTATATAAATAATACTCAAATTTTTAAAATCATATCAAGAATGTCACTATTACTTGATAAAGGTGAAATAAATCTTTCATGCATAGCTTTATGACATCAAAATATTATAATTTAAATATGAAAATTTAGCTTTTAGATATCCAAATAAATAAAATTGTGTGATATATCCCATTTTATTGGGATTATTAAAGACTTCACAAGATAGAGTAAAATACCATAAAAGAAACTTTTTAAAGATAAAAAAATATATAAGAAAGTGTTTTAATCAGTCAAGCACTCATTAACCACTTAAAGTTGTCACATGCCTTCCTAATATCAGTATTACATTCAAAATATAGAAAATTCATTAAAATAAAATAACTATCATTATCATCCTCAAAACTATCAAATAAAATAAATATATAACCATCACTCAATAGAGTTAACACACTCAGCGGTCGGGTCATCATTAGTAGCCCCATAAACTCATCATTGACAATTTTGCCTTCATTAAAAAAACATAATTTTAAAAAATTACTTATCATGACTCATAGAGAAAAATCAGCAGCTTGAAGTATTCCAATATCATTTATTATAATTAGTGCATCTCAACCAATATCCTACGATCTAATCTCCGCTTGAATGTATTCTAATCTTTCAAATGAAAGATGATATTTATTTTGCATACTAAATCTTCATCCTACTAAGAAATGATCTTATTACACTTATTAATTAAAGTGATACAAAAAAATATATGGTTCAATTTCTTCTATTGAAAAAAGATGAACATGATTGAGCTAAGAATTTAAAAGTTAAACTTTACAGTCATAAAGAATAAGCTTCATAAAAACATCCATTAAATATTTCCATCCATAGTGCCTCTACAAGCTGAGTCATGACCAACAAATGCACCACCGACTCCAAAGATGTTAGTGAATTTCAAATTAATCATTGATCTATCTTCAATATAACAACTTGAAATTTCATATAACCAAGAATGACTATAACATCAGATTAGAAAATGCAACTAGTAAGTGATACNTGATTAGAAGATACTTATTTATTTTGACTCGAGTTTTGGCTTAATAGTTTATCTAGGATTTCATGCTTATTATTTAGTGCTTATAGAACTTTTATGATCTTACATTGACTTTTTATTATCTTGTTTTAATGTTAATGTCATACATGCTATCTCAAATATTTTGTTATTTCAATGGCATCTCTTGAAGTTGAGCCCTCAAAATGCCTTCAGGCATATGCCATGCATCACAGAAAGGCCTCTAGAATTGATGTAAACTACCATAGCATTGAGATATTACATAAGCACTTTTGATGCAAGATCAAGTTATCTTACATTCTACGAAATTAGGCATCAAATAATTTTATGGTTTAGATTAAAGTGAATGATCTTGATTTGAAAATTAGATGTTACATTAATAAATAGGAGCAAAAATTAAATAGCCTAATATGAAAAAAAAATGCAAATTTCTATTAGTCTTCTATTCATATTACATTTTAGCTATAAATCACAGACACAAGACAGAAAACAAGAATATGACGCAATAGCAACACAAAGATCCAGCATACATGAAAAAAAAAATAAGACACTACATGTCATGGACATGTTTTTATCTTTAATAACTTATTATTATAAAATATAGTTTTTTTTAAAATAGCATTTACTTGCATAGCATACAATTTTTATAAATATTCACATATTCAACACCTAAACTTTCATATTTATATAAATAATACTCAAATTTTTAAAATCATACCAGGAATGTCACTATTACTTGATAAAGGTGAAATAAATCTTTCATACATAGCTTTATGACATCAAAATATTATAATTTAAATATGAAAATTTAGCTTTTAGATATCCAAATAAATAAAATTGTGTGATATGTATGCCATTTTATTGGGATTATTGAAGACTTCACAAGATAGAGTAAAATACCATAAAAGAAACTTTTTAAAGATAAAAAAATTAATAAGAAAGTGTTTTATCAGTCAAGCACTCATTAACCACTTAAAGTTGTCACATGCCTTCCTAATATCAGTATTACTTTCAAAATATAGAAAATTCATTAAAATAAAATAACTATCATTATCATCCTCAAAATTATCAAATAAAATAAATATATGATCATCACTCAATAGAGTTAACACACTCAGCGGTCGGGTAATCATTAGTAGCCCCATAAACTCATCATTGACAATTTTGCCTTCATTAAAAAAACATAATTTTAAAAAATTACTTATCATGAATCATAGAGAAAAATCAGCAGCTTGAAGTATACCAATATCATTTATTATAATTACTGCATCTCAACCAATATCCTACGATCTAATCTCCGCTTGAGTGTATTCTAATCTTTCAAATGAAAGATGATATTTATTTTGCATACTAAATCTTCATCCTACTAAGAAATGATCTTATTACACTCATTAATTAAAGCGATACAAAAAAAAAAATATGCTTCAATTTCTTCTATTGAAAAAAGATGAACATGATTGAGCTAAGAATTTAAAAGTTAAACTTCACAGTCATAAAGAATAAGCTTCATAAAAACATCCATTAAATATTTCCATCCATAGTGCCTCTACAAGCTGAGTCATGACCAACAAATGCACCACCAACTCCAAAGATGTTGGTGAATTTCAAATTAATCATTGATCTATCTTCAATATTTAGAAAAATCCTCTTCAAAATCATTCCTCTTATTTTAAATCTCAATATTTTTATGCAAAGTAAAACAACTTGAAATTTCATATAACCAAGAATGACTATAACATCAGATTAGAAAATGCAACTAGTAAGTGATACAACTAATAAGGAAAAAAAACTGAGTAATGAAAAATTAAATGTTATCTCAAATTTAGAGAGTAAGCTAAGTAATGAAGAGAAGTGTTACTTTTATTTCATCTTCGCAATATATATATATATATATAATCTCATTAAAAAAATGTCCTCATTGTCTCTCTTTATCAGATCTATAAAGAATTCATTTCACCTTCTTTATCATAGAATTTCACATATTATACGCAAAATTGAGACAAGGCTTATCAATATCAGTCACTCTCAACATATCATATATTGATTTCATAAAGGTAATAATGTGATTTATTTTATGATAGTCATGGATTAAAAAAAATTTAAGACTGCCTCGAGCCTTTATGACTCAAAGCAGTTGATGCATCACGTCAATCATATTACTTTTAAAAAAGATTTAATACACCATATTATAATATAATATTACTATATATTATATTAAAATTAACCTAAACCCTAAAAATTCATTATGGCACACTAGATTTTTTTCTGCAATACACTTTCTAATCATGCACCAATCGTCCAAGCTAAGCATTTGGAGCAACCACAGTCTTTGTCTCTATCAACTGAGCCTAGTAGGAGCAAGAGCAGTTGTAACAATGTTCTTCGTCCTAGTAATACGAAAGCAATAAATAAAGGGATCGCCGTTGATTCATACCTATAGGATTTTGGTCTCGACAGTGAGAGTGAGAAAGTCATGGTTGTTGACCTCATTTTTGAGTGAGGTCTTTACTTCTCCTTAGAGCCTAGGGTTTATCCTTAGGTTTTTTGTTTGATCCTCTTAGAGGACTAGCACCGAACCCACACAATTTAGAATATTCGAACCACCTCGTCACTCCTTCGAGTCTCGCATGGGTGGTCCTGAATCCTCGGCATTTCGCTGAGTTGATTAGAACTGACACATGAAACTCAATTCGAGTTCCTACATTAATAGAAGTAGCCCCTAGGGGAACCATTTGTGACTCGAGCACTCGCTAGCGCCGTATTTTGCGCATGCGTCGCACTACGCACGGCTTTGACTTAAATTGACTTGCCCGTCTGTGAACTCGTCTGGATGACCTCATATGACGAAATGAACCACACGGATGCGTCTGGTACATCGACTTTAGCCAGGAAGAATACCTATATTATTATGGTTTCGCGTGCGAGCAATTAACACGTATATCAATGCATTTTTTTTAGCAAGGCTCGGGCCCAGGCTTAACCCAGGTTCAACTCGAGCTCAACTCGGGTTCGATTCGGGCTGAACTCGAGCTGAGCACGGGCTAGGCACCAACTCACCTAAATTCGAATTTCAAATTTCAAAATTCAAACAAATTATTTGAATTTGTCTTAATTAAAAATATTCAAGTGTTAATGTTTTCCAATTGAACCTCCCCTACATATGAAAATCATTTATTTCCCCGCCAATTGCTTCTGAGTAACGGCTCTTCTCCCGCCGGCCTATTTCTTTCTCGCACACGAGAGCCTCAAATTCCTTCTCTCACTCGACCGAAGACCCCCTGTCCCGCTCGTCTTCCTCCTCTGCCTCTTCCAAGCTCCTCTCTCCCCTCGCTTCCGCTCAGCTCTCCCAAACAATGCTCCTGCTCGCCTCCCTCACTCGACAGGACTCCTTCCAGCGAACCGAAGTGCTCGACTCCTACGCCGAAGACCCCCGCTCATCTGCTCAAGCCCGCTCGCCTCACTCTCCCGAGCGAAGCCCTTGCTCGATCTCGCTTCTCTGCTCGATCCCGCTCGACAGGAAGAACCGAAGCGCTCGATCATGCTTCTCTTCTCGATCTCCCTCATGACCGAACAGTCCCGCTCGATGCCTTGTTATCGCTGTGCTGAAGAATCCTACTTGCTTCAGCCTCTCTGCATCGAAACTTCCCCTCTTCAGCCAAGTATTTGAAAGTGAGATTTTCCCCTCCTCTTCCCTTTACCGAATTGATTTGCAAATTTTATTTTTTTTATTGTACTTGATGCAACTGTCAATGGTTTTCTTCCATTCCATAATTGCGAAGGTTTAAAAAGCTCATGCAATCATGTGATTTGGAAAACCTCATAGGCTTGATACTATCCTTTTGGAGACTTGTGTTGCTTACATC
This sequence comes from Phalaenopsis hybrid cultivar, assembly GCA_002079205.1. NCBI lineage: Eukaryota > Viridiplantae > Streptophyta > Magnoliopsida > Asparagales > Orchidaceae > Phalaenopsis > Phalaenopsis hybrid cultivar. The sequence continues at coordinate 107,972 of JXCR01138186.1, forward strand.
CATATATGAGTCTCTCTGTGCAGCTATAACGTTTTGATAATTTTGAGCCTAAAAAAAAATCAATTGACAGTTCTTCTGTAACATTAGGTTACTTCTGTTAGCCTACTCATAAATGTTCGTTTAGGTGGCGTGTTTCCTTGAAAATTATGCTTAATATAAATGAAATACGGGCAGATTTTTTTTAGAAAATTTACCTACATGCCATACAATTTTTACATGGTCACCTATCTAATACCTAAATTTCATTTATATTATACATGTCGCATTAACCGTACATGAAAAGGCGCATTTCACTATCTTTTTTAACACGATAAATCATTGTTTTCGAAGTTATTTAGGAGCTGCACTTGCTCAACACTTTCACCTTTTTGAGCACTATGTTCACTGTTTTGGAGCCATGAGAATTGGGCAGCCTTGGCCCTTCCTGCAATTGGAAGTAATAGTGTTTGGGTTCGTACGAAGCTTCGTGAGCACTTTTTGCACTTCATAGTTGTTGCTTGAAGTGATACGAAGCTTCGTGAGCACCGTTTGCACTTCATAGTTGTTGTTTGGAGTGATAGGAAGCTTCGTGAGCATCGTGGAGTGATTGGAAGCTTCGTGAGCATCGTTTGCACTTTATAATTGTTGTTTGGAGTGATAGGAAGCTTCGTAAGCACAAGCTTCGTGAGCACTGTTTGCACTTTATAGTTGATGTTTGGAGTGATAGGAAGCTTCGTGAGTACCGTTTGCACTTCATAGTTGTTGTTTGGAGTGATAAGAAGCTTCGTGAGTATTGTTTGCACTTCATAGTCACTGTTTGGGTTCCTAGGAAGCCACCTAGGTGCGGTTCACCGCTAGTTGGGTTCGTAGGAAGCCACCTAGGTGCGGTCCAGCACTGTTTGAGTTCGTAGGAAGCCACCCAGGTGTTGTCCACCGCTAGTTGAGTTCGTAGGAAGCCACCTAGGTGTTGTCCACCAATGTTTGGATTCGTAGGAAGTCATACAAATATCGTACTAGCTCGCTAGTTACAATTCGGAGTTGTAGAAAGCATCAGGTTCACTTGTTTGGAGTTCCTAGCTGTTGTTATGACTTGTTCTGCTGCTTACTGTTCTTTTCTTTTCTCTGCAATTTATTTAAATTCCCTGTAAATTATATTATGTTTTGTGAGCTAAACAGGCAACATGGATAGCAGCAGCAGATACGCCACGCACGCAGGTACATTTTATTTGTTGTTTTATCATTGCAATTTATTTTTGCTATAACATATCATGCAGGTAGTGAATACAATTTCATTTTCAAAACAAAATGATTTTCAAAAATTAAACAACATTTTCAAAACAAAAACTTAACACGTACTTTTGAATTTACGGAAGTCCCTCGGAGGAGGTAACCCACGGTTGCTAACGAGATCTTCCCGGTTTAAATGGATTTCACAATTCGTTTAAGCTAAGTAAATTCAAAAGAAAATAGTGATACCAAAACGAAGGAACCGTGGAATCCTAAGCGGTGTCGCTCTAATCAACTTTAACATCCCCATAATACTTAAATGATCATAAACTTAAGAAATATTTGATTTGACATCATGACTTGAAACATTAGAAAACTTAAACCCGCTTCGACAAGCAGCTTGGAGCAACTTCGTGGGCAGCGCGACAAGAAGCTTGGAGTGAACTACAAGTGGAGATGGTCGTCATTCTACAACAGCAAAACAAATCTACACCAACTAAATTTTCCTGGTCTAAACAACACAGTATTTCGAGGTAACTCGTCCAACGCGATGTAAATCCTCACCCTTTTTTAGGCTCCTACACAGTCATACTGAGCAGTATAAGTCCTAACTCGCCTTAGATTCTGAGGTTGTCGTCCAGAACGACGTAAAACTTCTTATCTCTGTGCGCTATCTGCATAACAAGTTATTATGCAAGTTTAAATCCCAAACAATAAAGTTGACAGGACTGAACACTCAAATAACATCCTCTCTAAAACACAGTTACACAGTAGGATAGTTTGGAAAGTCATTGATGATTCCCCTCAGGATCTGTGACGTCCCCTACCCTTTACTTTCTTTGGACTCCTGAAAATAACTGCTCCAATTTGAGTCACTCCCACTTGCTTTTCCACGTCCTACCGTAAAAATCTAAACCTCGAATTCTTGAACACTAGAACCACTGATTATTATCGAGAGTTTCTTCAAGTGACTCCCGTCATTTGGGATGTAATTAACTATACGAACTTGTCTCTATAAGAAACTTAGAACCCATCTAAAATAAACCTTATTTAATATTTATATTAAATATATTAAATAGAGGAACTTGTCAGTCACACATAAAAGGTTTGCAGGCCAAACAGATGTCACAAATCTCTTAATTTGCAGAATTGGGTCTATCGTCGGGGTCTACACTTATCTCTCAGAATATGTAGTATTCAAGGTACCATGCATAATTATGCAAACTCTTAGATTAATGAGATCCATTCGGTCTCATTTTCTAAAAATTTAAAATACTACTTTCATAATCTAAACTACATACCTACCAACCTACCTAATCTAAATCCTACCTACCTACCTATCTATCTAGCTATGTATCTATCTATCTATAATTTAATGGGTGACTGTTTAGTTTCATGGGTTTGCTACTTACACTGATCTAAGTTTATACTAATGAGGAGAGCCCAAGCCTAAGCCGAAACATACGATAAAACTAAAAAAATTCGTCAATTCTCATTAGTGTAGTATTACCACAATTTGTGGCATTTCTATACATATAATTTAATGGGTGACTGTTTAGTTTCATGGGTTTGCTACTTACACTGATCTAAGTTTATACTAATGAGGAGAACCCAAGCCTAGGCCGAAACATACGATAAAACTAAAAAAATTCGTCAATTCTCATTAGTGTAGTATTACCACAATTTGTAGCATTTCTATACATTCAGATTATCAATTAAAATAGAAAATCAAATCATACTCAAAAACTGACAGGCAATAAACAATAAAATAGTAAAACTGTGGCATTCTTACGGCATTTTACAAGATGCTCCTGAGCCAGACTGTCCAGTNTCAGATCTATAAAGAATTCATTTCAACTTCTTTATCATAGAATTCCACGTATTATACGCAAAATTGAGACAAGGCTTATCAATATGAGTCACTCTCAACATATCATATATTGATTTCATCAAGGTAATAATGTGATTTATTTTATGATAGCCACGAATTAAAAAAAAATTTAAGACTGCCTCAAGCCTTTATGACTCAAGGAAGTTGATGCATCACGTCAATCATATTATTTCAAAAAAAGATTTAACACGCCATATTATAATATAATTTTACTATATATTATATTAAAATTAACCTAAACCCTAAAAATTCATTATGGGACACTAGATTTTTTCTGCAATACACTTTATAATCATGCACCAATCGTCCAAGCTAAGCATTTGGAGCAACCACAGTCATTGTCTCTATCATAATGAGCCTACTATGAGCAAGAGCAGTTGTAACAATGTTCTTTGTCCTAGTAAAACGAAAGCAATAAATAAAGGGATCGTCGTTGATTCATACCTATAGAATTTCTGTCTCGACAGTGAGACTGAGAAAGTCATGGTTGTTGACCTCATTTTTGAGTGAGGTCTTCACTTCTCTCCTTATAGCCTAGGGTTTATCCTTAGGTTTTTTGTTTGATCCTCTTAAAGGACTAGTACCAGACCCACAATTTAGAATATTTGAGCCACCTCGTCACTCCTTCGAGTCTTACATGGGTGGTCATGAATCTTCGACATTTCGCTGAGTTGATTAGAACCGACACATGAAACTCAATTTGAGTTCCTACATTAATAGGAGTAGCCCCTAGGTGAACCATTTGTGACTCGAGCACTCGCTAGGGCCGCATTTTGCGCATGCGTCCCACTACGCACGACTTTGACTTAAATTGACTTGCCCGTCGGCGAACTCGTCTGGATGACATCAGATGACGAAATGAACCACACGAATGAGCTCGAGACGTCGACTTTAGCCAGGAAGAACACATATACTATTATGATTTCGAGCGCGAGCGATTAACACGTATATCGATGCACTTTTTTTTAGTGGGGCCTGAGCCCGTGCTTAACCCAGGTTCAATTTGAGCCCGACTCGGATTGATTCGAGTTGGACTCGAGCTGAGCACGGGCTAGACACCAACTCACCTAAATTCGAATTTCAAATTTCAAAATTCAAACAAATTATTTGAATGTCTTAATTAAAAATATTCAAGTGTTAATGATTTTCAATTGAACCTCCCTTACAAATGAAAATCATTTATTTCCCCGCCAATTGGTTCGAGTAACGGCTCTTCTCCCGCTGGCCTATTTCTTTCTCGCACACGAGCGCCTCATATTCTTTCTCTCACTCGACCGAAGACCCCTGTCCCGCTCGTATTCTTCCTCTGCCTCTCCCAAGCTCCTCTCTCCTGATCGCTTCCGCTTAGCTCTCCCGAACGAAGCTCCTGCTCGCCTCCCTCGCTCGACAGGACTCCTTCCAGCGAAAGCGCTTGACTCCTTCTGCGCCGAAGACCCCGCTCATCTGCTCAAGCCCGCTCGCCTCCCTCTCCTGAGCGAAGCCCTTGCTCGATCCCGCTCGATAGGAAGAACCGCAGCGCTCGATCATGCTTCTCTGCTAGATCTCCATCATGACCGAACAGTCCCGCTTGACGCCTTCTTATCGCTATGCTGAAGAGTCCTGCTCGCTTCAGCCTCTCTGCATCGAAACTTCCCCTCTTCAACCAAGTATTTAAAAGTGAGATTTTCCCCACCCCTTCCCTTTACTGGATTGATTTGCAAATTTTATTTTGTTTATTGTACTTGATACGAATGTCAATGGTTTTCTTCCATTCAATAATTGCGAAGGTTTAAAAGGCTCATGAAATCATGTGATTTGTAAAACCTCATAGGCTTGATACTATCATTTTGGAGACTTGTGTTGCTTACATCCATATATGAGTCTCTTTATGCAGCTATAACGTTTTGATAATTTTGAGCCTAAAAAAATCAATTGACAATTCTTCTGTAGCATTGGGTTACTTCTGTTAGCCTACTCATAAATATTCGTTTAGGTGGCGTGCTTCCCTTGAAAATTATGCTTAATATAAATGAAATGCGAGCATATTCTTTTTAGGAAATTTACCTACATGCCATACAATTTTTACATGTTCATCCATCTAATATCTAAATTTCATCTATACTATATATGTCGCATTAACTGTACATGAAAAGGCCCATTTCACTGTTTTTTAACACGATAAATCATTGTTTTTGAAGCTATTTAGGAGCTGCACTCGCTCTACACTTTCACTTTTTTGAGCACTATGTTCACTGTTTTGGAGCCATGAGAATTGGGCAGTCTTGGCCCTTCCTGCAATTGGAAGTAATAGTGTTTGGGTTCGTACGAAGCTTCATGACCACTTTTTGCACTTCATAGTTGTTGCTTGGAGTGATACAAAACTTTATGAGCACCATTTGCACTTCATAGTTGTTGTTTGGAGTGATATGAAGCTTTGTGAGCACCGTTTGCAATTCATAGTTGTTGTTTGGAGTGATAGGAAACTTCGTGAGCACCGTGAAGTGATTGGAAGCTTCGTGAGCACCGTTTGCACTTCATAGTTGTTTGGAGTGATAGGAAGCTTCGTGAAGCTTCATGAGCACTGTTTGCACTTCATAGTTATTGTTTGGAGTGATAGGAAGCTTCGTGAGTACTGTTTGCACTTCATAGTTGCTGTTTGGAGTGATAGGAAGCTTCGTGAGTATTGTTTTCACTTCATAGTCACTGTTTGGGTTTGTAGGAAGCCATCTAGGTGTTGTTCACCACTAGTTGGGTTTGTAGGAAGTCACCTAGGTGCGGTCCAGCACTGTTTAAGTTTGTAGGAAGCAGGTGTTGTCCACCGCTAGTTGGGTTCGTAGGAAGCCACCTAGGTGTTGTCCACCAATGTTTGGATTCGTAGGAAGCTATACAAATATCGTACTAGCTCGCTAGTTACAGTTCGGAGTTGTAGGAAGCCTCAGAATCACCTGTTTGGAGTTCCTAGTTGCTGTTACGAATTGTTCTGTTGCTTATTTTTCTCTTCTTTTCTCTGCAATTTATTTAAATTTCCTGCAAATTATATTGTGTTTTATGAGCTAAACAGGCAACAGGGATAGCAGCAGCAAATACGCCACGTAGTAGGTACATTTTATTTGTTGTTGTTTTATCATTGCAATTTATTTTTGCTATAACACATCATGCAGATACTGAATACAATTTCATTTTTAAAACAAATTGATTTTAAAAATTAAACAATATTTTCAAAAAAAAAAAAAAACACAACAAAAACAAAAACTTAACAAGTACTTTTGAATTTACGGGAGTCCCTCGGAGGAGGTAACCCACAGTTGCTAACGAGATCTTCCCGGTTTAAATGGATTTCACAATTCGTTTAAGCTAAGTAAATTCAAAAGAAAAGTGATACTGAAGCGAGGGAACCGTGGAATCATAAACGGTGTCACTCTAATCAACTTTAACATCCCCCATAATACTTAAATGATCATAACCTTAAGAAACACTTGATTTAACATCATGACTTGAAACATTAAAAAACTTAAACCCGCTTCGACGAGCAGCTTGGAGCAACTTCGTGGGCAGCGCGATGAGAAGTTTGGAGTGAACTATAAGTGGAGACGGTCGTCATTCTACAACAACAAAACACGTCTACACCAACCAAATTTTCCTGGTCTAAACAACACAGGATTTCGAGGTAGCTCGTCCAGCGCGATGTAAATCCTCACTTTTTTTAGGCTCCTGCACAGTCATACTGAGCAGTATAAGTCCTAACTTGCCTTAAATTCCGAGGTTGTCGTCCATAACGATGTAAAACTCCTTATCTCTGCGCGCTATTTGCATAACAAGTTATTATGCAAGTGTAAGTCTCAAAAAATAAAATTGACAGGATTGAACACTCAAATAATATTCTCTCTAAAACACAGCTACACAGTAGAATAGTTTGTGAAGTCATTAATGATTCCTCTCAGGATCTGTAACGTCCCTTACCATTTACTTACTTTGGACTCCTGAAAATAACTGCTCCAATTTGAGTCACTCCCACTTGCTTTTCCACGTCCTACCGTGAAAATCTAAACCTCGAATTCTTGAACACTAGAACCACTGATCATTATCGAGAGTTTCCTCAAGTGAATCTCGTCATTTGGGATGTAATTAACTATACGGACTTGCCTCTATAGAAAACTTAGAACTCATCTAAAATAAATTCTATTTAATATTTATATTAAATAGAGGAACTTGTCAGTCACATAAAAAGGTTTGCAGGCCAAACGGATGTCACCAATCTCTTAGTTTGCAGGATTGGATCTATCGTCGGGGTCTACACTTATCTCTCAGAATGTGTAGTATTCAAAGCACCAGGCATGATTATGCAAACTCTTAGATTAATGAGATCCATTCGGTCTCATTTTCTAAAAATTTAAATAACTACTTTCATAATCTAAACTATATATCTTATATTTAAATTAAATTTTTGAAAATCGTATTTTCACAAATCTATCAAAAAGTTGACCGACAATGGTCATCCCAACCGTGAGAGAGTATGAGACGACACAAGCTTTCGCTCGGCCCCGAGAACAAAAACGTGTTGAGCAGCTCGATAATGCATAAACAAGTTGATTTAATGATGCAGAAAAATGTAAGAATTTCATTTCATTTTTTTTAAAATTTGTGATTTATATCATTATGTTAATGAACTAAGTATATAATACTGTTCGCTAAAAAAAAACCATTGTTAACACTAAACAAACTGAAGTTACATATAATATTGTTCACTTAAGAAAAACCACTCTGTTTATTCATTTGATCGCACACAACCCTCAGAAAATAAGAAATATTGCTATTCTCTTCTCCCGTTCATGGTTTTCGTCATTACATCTACATATATTCACTGTTGGGTTGGAACCAAGGAATCTACGTATACTGATAGCCCTGGAACCACCAAACAACTGCAACATCTGCAGCAACTCAAGTGTCACTAGCAAGCACTCCCTGTATCGAAATCAAGGAACAATAAAGGAAGGAAACCACAAGCCTACCCAATGATGGACAATGGAGGGCAGACCTTTAAACACGAATGGAACAAAGAATGATGGGGGAGATCTTTAGTTTAATTGAAGCAAAGATCAGCAAGATTTGCTCATCTTATATGACTGCCTTCAGACATCTTCAGCAACCCTTTTCAGATTTGCATATATGTGATATTTTTAGAGAAACCTTGTTCTCAGGCAGTGTTGATGGAAAAGGCCTGGGCTACAAGGCTAACCACTGTTGAAATTTCACAAAGTTCGTGTCCAATTAATAAAATGATTGCCTGCTAAGTTGTTTCTTCACATATAAATATAAGTTCATTGGAGAAGCTAAATTCATGTACCATTCATTTAGTGTATACTTTCTCCTCACCTATGGCATGTCGTGAAGAAGAGTTGATCCAACCCAGATTGGATTTTCAATTCAAATACCATGAAACAACCTGGACTGCACTCAAAAATCAGGAACCAAACTACAGGAACCAAACTACATAAGTTGATACCTCTACAAAGAATGTCAAGAATGTGTGCATGGTTATGATCCAATTAGAGGGAGAATGCTACATTGTACTAAAGAAACCTATTAATATATAATTAATTTTGGTATACTGAGATGAGAACATCTGAGGGTGAAAATAAGATGATGGTAATTACAGGCATGGAGTTTGATTTCTACTTTTTCTTCATGACTTATTATCTATCTATATATATGTATGTATGTATGTATGTATGTATGTATGTATGTATGTATATATGTATATATACATACATATATTGTTATATTAGTCTGTGTAGGTAATTTAATGGGTGACTGCTTAGTTTCATGGGTTTGCTACTTACACTGACTAAGTTTATACTAATGAGGAGAGCCCAAGCCTAAGCCGAAACATACGATAAAACTAAAAAAATTCGTCAATTCTCATTAGTGCAGTATTACCACAATTTGTGGCATTTCTATACATTCAGATTATCAATTAAAATAGAAAATCAAATCATACTCGAAAACTGACAGGCAACAAACAATAAAATAGTAAAACTGTGGCATTCTTACGGCATTTTACAAGATGCTCCTGAGCCAGACTGTCCAGGCGTTGCTTCAATGCTTTATTCTCCAAGTTTAATATAAGATTTTGTTGATCTAAGAATTCAAGTTCCGCTGAAACTTCCATCTGTTCTGCCTACAGTGAGAGACACAAGCAGTTGTGATTTGAAGCAATCCAAGGGTTCAAGCATAAGCACTACACACGCTCTTTGAGTTCCTATTTTAATTTCTACAATAAAAGCTAGATTCTAATCTTCTAAAGATATGTCAGGAGTTACCTGTAAGGCCTGAACATTTTTCTCTAGTTCTGCAATGTATTGAAGTTTTCGCACCCGGGAACGCTGAGCAAATTGTCTGCACCAAAGGAAACGTTTGCGTAAGAAGAATTAAGAGAACATGGAATGCTTAAAATCATATAGGCTAAATTGGTTATCTTCTCCCAAAGCTCAAAAGATAAACGGAGAAGTGCCACTGTAGAATATAGATAGATATGTATAGTTATCAGTGAAACACAGCAAAATAAACACACTCATTTTATCCTGAACTACAATTTCAATTCCAACTGCTTGATGGCTAGGCTAACACAATCTTTATGAAGATTCAATACAAGTATAAGTAGGGGCCTGTTTGGGATTTTTTTTATATTTCTTATTTATTTTTTATTTTATTCTTACTTTTAAAATATAAAGTTTTAGAGTAATTTTTTACGTGTTTGTACTTAAAGAAATCAACTTTTACTAGTATTAAATATTTTAAGAAAAAAACTATCATTGCCATTTGCCACCACCAATTGTCACATATGATTGTTGGCCATAACCACCACTACCATCATTGACTCGCCGATTGCGTTGCTTTGTTAGTGATTGTTGTCGTCATAGCATAAATTAATTTATTCAATATTCGTGAAAAGTTTGATTACCTCACATGTGTGGTTCATGAACCTCCAAAGATTAATCTAATATATGGAGCTTGGGAAGTGGAAAATTCCATGGTCATGTCATGGCTAATCAACTCCATGGAGTTCGCACATGTTCCTCCCTTGTGCTCTGAAAGGTTGCTTGTAATACCTATTCGGATGTAGAAAATTTCAGCTAACTCTATGAGGCATCTAAGAAGAGCAGCGAGACAAAATAGGGGTCAAGGACCATGAACAAGTATACTATAATGACCTGGTTGCATTATGGATGTACAACGACTTGTATTACAACTACACTTGCGAATCTCCATCCGACTTATCCCTCTTCCAGAATGTAGAAAAGGACTGTATGTTCCAATTACTGGCTGGCCTTAACAAGGACCTTGACAAAGTTTAGGGTCGTATTCTTGGTCTGGATCCTCTTCTACTGCTAAGAGGATAGTTGGACTCTACTACTTCCAAGAGAACAAAATTTAGAATGAAAACACGACACTCAAAAGTTGTAGTCTATCTCAAGTTATTGAATGTTTCGTTATGTTATCACATTATCGTTTAAGTCAGCATAATTTTCAATATTTAAAATATTGTATCTGATGTTTTAATAATAAAAATCTCTAATTTCAATTGTGAGACATGCTAGTTAGTCAAACATCACTTGTCAATTACTCACCTCACACTTACACACCTTCTGCTCATTTCTCCTTCTTTCACAGTGACATATGGGGACAATGAATATGGGGACCTTCTCGCACTCCCAGCTGCAACCAATAAATAGTGATTCTTAACCTTAATCGATAACCAAACTCCAATGATGTGGATATACATGTTAAAAGACAAATCAGAAGTCAATATGACTTTCAAAACTTCTACAGCTCTGCCTCAACTCAATTCAAAAACTTTTATTAAGGTCGTTCGGACCGACAAAGGTCGTGAGTTTTTCAATTCTATTTTGAATGAATTCTCGGTAAGTAAAGTCATCCTCCACCATAGTTCTTGCACGGACAATCAACAAAATGAGATAACCGAGAGAAAAAAAAATGTCACTTCCTCGGCGTTGCTCGCTCAATTATATTTCATTCACATGTCCCGAAACGTTTTTAGAACGATGTCATTCTGACTGTCACATATCTCATAAATAGTGTCCCGTCCAAAATTCACTAAATTTCGAACCCTTTTAGTCATCCTGATGTCAGGTTTCCCTACAAATCGGGTCTTCTCCACTTTAGATCCCGAATTATTTGGATGCACTGTACTCGGAGTAAACTTGATCCCAAATCCATAAATTATATCTTCCTTTGTTACTCTGCAACTCGAAAGGAGTATCGATGTCGTAATACAACCACAAACAAAATCGATGTGAGTGTTGATGTCTTTTTCTTTTAAAATGTTCTCTATTTCTCTAGCTCGGCCACTAGTAAGGGGAGCTCGAGTTCGCTGACATTGTCCCTTATCCGAATATGGATGGTCTCCCCATTGTTCCCACCACTGAGGAGTCCACTGTACCATTGAGTGCACCAACTCCTCCTCGCACTGTTTGTGTCTAAAATTGGCGCACTTATCCCAATGCTCCAACATAAGAGTTCTCTACATCCTTACAGGGCTTTGACGCCACTCCGGGCGACGTTCTCAACACAACCCCTACTTCAAACGAGGAGGTGAGTTCTGAGTAAAGTACGCAATCAGGCATGCTCCCTCTACTCTATGGCAAAATATGTCTTTCCGCAGCTTATCACCAACATACAGAGTATTTGTTATTGCCCTGACACGCCATGAAATCCCTGCTACTATTGAGGTTGATCTTGTTGATCCAACCCAAAAAACAATAGTAATAGAGGAGATAAATGCCTTTCAACGAAACCATACCTGGGACATCATGGCCCTCCCTTAGGGTAAGAAAGTTGTAGGGTGTCAGACTTTTACCACCAAGTTCAACTCTTAAAAGTCTTTTGAACGCAATAAGACAAGATTGGTCGTCAAAGGATATTCACAGACCTACGAAGCTGACTATGAGAAGATATTTGTTCCAGTGGCTAAGTTAAACACTATTCATGTCATGTTGCCACTTGCAATGAATATGGATTGATATTTATTCCAACTAGATGTTAGAAATCATTCTTGAATGGTGAGCTGACAGAAGAGGTGTACATGTCTCTCTCTAAGTTTTGATTCTACTTCCTTCAGAGGACAAATGTGCAAGCCACAAAAGTTCCTTTATGGTTCGGCAAGTACACAAAGGTGGTCGTGGGCCATCGTATTACTTAGGCTCAATCGAATCACACCCACTTCTTCCGACACTACTCCCGGCTAAGTAGCTATTCTTATTGTCTATGTTGATGATATTATTTACAGGTAATGATCTCCTAGCTATTCTTGCTTCGTCCTTCGAAATAGAGGATTTAGGATCTTTTTGGTACTTCTTAAACATGGAAGTGGCTTGGTCCTCTCGAGGAATTTGTCTATCTCAAAGCAAATATGTGATTGGCATCTTGATAGAGAACAACATTCTTCACTGCAGACATGTTGTTCATATGAATTCTAATAAAAAATATGACATTTCCAATATTGTAACTGTGAACAAAACTCATTACCTGCGCCATGTGAGAAATACCATCTATTTGGCTCATACTCGTCTCAACATATGTCACGCGGTTGGAATAGTGAGTTAATTCATGCATAACCCATACAAGTACCACCTTCAAGCTATCCATCAAATTCTCCACTACTTAAAAGGTACACCAGGTTTAGATTTGTTCTATTCCCGCCACACCTCTTGGTCTATTGTTATTTATACAAATGTTGATTGGGTCTGATAAGTTCATGATCGACGTTTCACCTCGAGGTATTGTTCGTTTGTATGGAGCAATTTTGTCAAGTGAAAAAGAAAAAAACAATTTGTGGTTGTCTAAAACAGTGCTAAAGATAAATTCTGATCAATGTTCTTAAACATCTGTGAAGCACTCTGGCTATATGCATCATGCTCAGCGAACTACGTATGGAAATTTGTCCCGCTACAACTATTCTATGATAAAAAGGCCCATGATTGTACCAAACAAATGGAGATCGACAGCCGCTTCATTAATGAAAAAATTAAGTTCGGGGACATTTGTGTTCCATAAAATCTCTTCAGTGGTTAATTAGTGGACATCCTCACCCAGAATTTGCCCCACCCTTTATTCAATGACTTCAAATCCAAGTGGAACATGACTGGCATCTATGATTTAACTTGAGGGAAGTATTAAATTATAACGGCTATTCCTATGTCGTTATTACTCATTATTTGATTTTATTCTCTGATTATGTATTTCCCCTTTTGCTTTATTCTGTTTTTAATTATTTATTATTTATTTTATTATGTTTTATTAGTTTCTATTATTATGTCTATTGTAATTGGGTTTAAATACCCCTCCTATCAATGAAATTGAGCTCGTTTATTCCAAATCTTAACAATACCAAATATATTTTTAGCTCGATCTGAACATGAACAGCATAAAATAAAAATACAAATAATCCCAAAAACCCTCTTGGACCCTAAAATTGGTCTTTCTTCTGTTAGAGAAATGATGATTTGTCTTCATCTAATTTAGTATTTAATTTATTCTAGGCTTTGTTTCTATAGCCATCCTTTATTATTTACCATATTATGTGTTAAATAGTTGAGAATATGATACAATTCGACATAGATTTCAACACAGAACTTATGGTAAAACAAATTTCTTTCTTTAATAACACATACAGCACAACACAAAAGATAAATGCTTACAATTCAAGAGGTAAGATATCTTTGCCAAATCTTACAATTCAAGAGGTAGCAAATCCCTCACAAACCTACACCCTAAGACTCAAGACACAATCTCATGTGTAACCTTAACTCTAAACTATTAAGCCCTATTTATTCTAATAATTATTAATAATAAAAGCCTAAAGTGCCCATAGGCTAATTAAAGACAAAACTATCCTTCAGCTAGGCACCAACGTAACAATACTCCTTGTCCTCAAAGTTGATAAAAGATAATTGCTATTGGATAAAGTTGTCTTGCCTTCTCACCACACACTGTGAGAACATGTAATGTCCAATCCTTGCAACAGTGTCTTAGGGAAAGGAAAAAATTTTCATCACATCAAAAACATAACATATTTGTTCGCTCTCCTGATCTGCCACTGTAAGAAGTTTGAATGTTGTCCTTGATCGTGGCCCATTATTTACGCCCCACCCTCTATACATTTGTTGTTTGAGTTTTTGGTATTGTTGTGATTGTAGCATTTCAGTAAAGCGCTCCATTTGTGTTGCTCTTATTAGCTTGTTCGATTGCATTTTTATCCTCAAACAACTACACTAAAATTTCATAATTTCCCTCAATCCTCGCAGTCTACGCAGGCGAAGTGTTGTGCGTACGTCCGTTTTTAGACCGTTAATAAAATTCCCCTCTGTTGTTGCTTCAAAAATCCCCCTCAGCCTTCCCAACAATAGCTCAAATCTCTCTTTATATTACATGAAAGTCCCCTTCTAAGGCATACCATAAAATTCTTCTTCAATACTGCTTTAAAAATTCCCTTCAACCATCATGACATAACCCATTTGCTCTCTTCCCCTGAATCTCTCTCCGTAAGACATTTGAATGTCATCATTGGTTGTGGCCCATTATTCAAGTCCCGGGGAGCCTCCCTCCGGATTTCCACTATTTGACTTTATGATATTGTCGTGCTTGTAGCATTTCAGTAGGGTGTTCCACTTGAGACGCTCCTATTAGCCACTTTGATTGCATTTTTACCTTCAACAAACCAAGCTAATTCGATAGTTTCCTTCAATCCTTGCGGTCTCGACAAACGAAGTATTGTATGTATGTCGGCTTTAAACTCTTCGTAAAATTTCCCTCCAATATTGCTTGACAAATTTCCTAGCTCTCCCGACATTAGCTTGAATTTCTCCCCATATTCCAAGACAATCCCCTCCTAAGTTAAAGCACAAAATTGCTGGTGCAGGCCTCTACTTGAATGGCTACGAAAACGTTCCAACAAGTAATCGTTAAATGCCTCCCACTAAAAATTCGGGTATCTAGCCTCCCTCCACTAAAATCATGTCAAGGTTTTCCCCTCCAAACATAACCCTGCCGCCATTAGAGTGTGCGATGCAAATCTTCAGACGTCACGAGAAACTCCAAAAAGACGTGATCCAAAATTTCTATATGCGGATCTCTGGATGCCACGATCCTACATTGACCTCCGTTGTTTCGCAAGGAATTCAAATACTTTGTGATCTCAATCGTAATGGTTCGGTGGGCCTGTAAGCTGCGATCTCGTCGTTGATCTCCCAAAAATCGAACACTCTGATATCAATTTGATATGATCCGACACAAATTTCCACACATAAATTAGGACAACAAATCTATTTCTTCAACAATGCAAACAAGACAACAAATAAAAGAATAAACATATATAGTTCAAGAAGTAGACCATCTCTCCCAAATCCTACAATTCGAGAGGTAGAAAATCTCTCATAAACCCTAACCCTATGACTCAAAACACAATCTCATGCATAACCCTAATCCTAAACTATTAAACTATATTTATATCGAACAATAATTAATAATAAAAGATAAAATTTCCCTTCGGGTAATGAAAGACAAGATTGCCCTTTGGTTAGGCAACGACTTCACAGAATCATCATCCTCATTTGATGACATATTCAAAGCATCATCATTATTTTGGGTTATACCAATGATTTGGGCTGACTTTGTAATCCTCCATTTACTAAAAGTGTTGCATGAGGTAGTAAACATTATTTCAAGCTTTTTGCACTTCTAGATAAGTTAATCTTTGGGCCCTTTACTTTCTCCTTCCTAATTATTCAACATAGAGTCTAGTAAATCAAGGGTTCCATGTACTCACCACATACCCCAAGCATTGCAATCAGATAAATAATTCAGGCTTCCGATGGAAGTGTAATATTACCCCTCCTGGTTATGGGAGATAATCTCAATTAAGGATGTCACCAGCCAAATTTAATTCCCAGACTCATAAATTTTTCATGAAGTTTACAGGAAACTATGTCATCATGTGATCATAGGGTATGGTGTCGGTGAAGGGTGGGGGTGCTTTCCATCATTCAATGTCTACCAGTGAACACTAATATAAATAGTTAGAAAAATTATAGCATCTATAAGCTTTGAGTCCGGGAATATTAATAAATAGATTAATATTTAAACATTTCGTTTCAACCCTCTCTCAATGAGTGCTTCAACATGTTTCTCAAAGTGAGTGTGGAACATTTAGGGCATGGTTCGCTCATTGAAGCGAGTATAAAGTAAAATCTAGCTTTTATTTTAGACATTATGTGGATGAATCTTTATTAGAGTTGTGCTCCATTGGGGAGAATCAAGTTTGGTGACTTTTTGGGAGTATTATTTTTTTACTGAACAATAGGTTCCTTTGGAATAATTTGATCAAGTTCTGGGGAGTACAGAATATATATAGGTCAAATTTTGTAGAGTTTCTCCTATCTCGTTGACTTGACGTGAGCGGCTAGAGATAATATATTTTTATTTTTGCTCATCTTAGGATCGTTGCCATGTTGACACATAAATCAAAACAACGCTTGGATTGGTAGAGAACACATCATTTCTTAAATTGGATGCAAAGTGATGAGAGTTAAGTCAAAGTACTCGATGAAATAAACATCTACATCAAAATTAAAAGGACTGTATTTATATCTTAAGAACTTAAACCATGCATTGTACCAACCCAACAACTAAATTGTGATATAATCCAAAAAATTTCAACATATTCTCGATTTTGACTTTTTTTTCCTGTGTTTTTTGTGGATTTTTGGGCATGCATTCTAAATATTTTTTGAGAGGAAGTAAGAAGATTTTATGCTAATCCTTGCTAAGCTATCATTTGGAAAATTTAAAGCATTTTTATACTATTCTATAGCTTTTCATATATAGGAGGCTCTAAAATGAGACTTGGGACATTTTGTAATTCTGAAATGCTTTGGGGACTTTAATCCAAAACTTTCAACCATAATCATCAAGTCAACAGAAGTGACATTGATCGAATGGATGTGACGATTTAGTAGATTCAATGGGACTAATTGATGTATAGGGGGGGTTTATGTGCTAATGTCGTATGATAACAAGGAATGTTGGCAATGCCATTTTTTTATTTTCATTTTGAAGAAATTCTATCTGAACATTTATTCCTATAAAGGTTATGGTTAAGCAATTTAATGTGTTGATCATTGATGAAAAATTACTTTTGTTACACCAGAGATTATCTAATAAGGTTGTTTGAAAATAATTTAACGGTTTTCTTATTTGAACCTTAGTTCTAAACTATAAATTTGTTCCTTGCCTATTTGGCAAAGAAAGGTGCCCAAAGCGAACCAAATTAGATTGCATTCTTTACTCAATTCCTGCAAGAAAATTAATTAAGCAACAAATTTCCTAATGTTATAAAATCTGAAGATCATTCTGATTTTTCTAATTTAAAAGATCCGAAGATCATTCTTATTTCTATAAATTACATTTCTATCAATATCTGACTAGCTTTCTACAGAGGTTTAAAATCCGAAGATTTTAAATTTTTAATAGAAGTTTTGATGACTCTAGATAAGTAACTGCACGAAAATTTTTATCTCCTTTTATATGTTCGAATTTAACCTTAGATCCATTTCATTCGAGAGTAGTTACAAAATTTACCCATCTTTTGCTATATATCTTTTTCTCATTTTTATTTTTATAAAAATGTACTATGGCTTCACAATAGTTCTAATAAGAAATTTTTTTTGTAAAAATAATTTAAAAGAATGTAAAGCATTAATTACTCCTAATATTTCATAGTCTAACAATGTCGTATTTTTTGGTAATTGTATAAAGCTTCCTGATGCATATCTACATAATTTTTCTGTATTTTGAGTAGCTTCTTTATAAGGTTTTACTCTTAGTTTTGCTCCTGATCCTTCTTGAGAAGCATCTACTACTATCTTATAGTTTGTTTCTAATGATAAAGTTAATTTTGAAAGGTTTTTAACTTGTTCTTTAATTTTTTGAATTGTTTTTATATCTTCTTTATTAAAATATTTTTGTCCTGTGACAGATGTTTTCTTATATAAAGATTTTATAATCTTTTCTAAATCTTTAATTTATGGTCTAGCATAATTTAATAATCCTAAAAATTTTTGTAACTCCTTTGTATCTTCTATTTTATCAGGAAATTCTAACACTTTTTTAGAAATATGATGTTGTAATTCTATTTAGCCTTTTCCAATTTTGTCACCTAAAAAATTAATATATTCTTTAGAAATTTCAATTTTCTTTTTAGATAGAGTAATTCCATTTTTTATACAAAATTATAAGACTTCTTCTACATTCTTATGATGTTCTTGTAAAGTGTGATACGCTATTAATATATCATCTATATATATTAAAACATAGTCTAGAAGTTTAAATATATTATTCATTATCTTTGAAATATACTAGGCACATTTTTTTAAACCGAAAGGTATAATTATCCATTCGTAATATCATATGGGTGTAGTAAAAGTTGCATATTTTATTGATTCTTTATCTAATTTTATTTGCTAAAATCTTGATTTACAATCAAATTTACTAAAATATTTTTTATCTTGTATTATGTTTATTAACATATCTTTATCAGGTATTTATATCCATCATCTTCAGTATTATCATTTAATATGTTATAATTTATTACCATTCTAACATTTCCTCTGCATAGTTTCTTACCATGAATACTGTTGATCTATGTTCTGATTTTGACGGTTGAATTAATCCTAATTCTTTTATTTGATTTTAAAATTTTTCTTTATCTAAAGGATTGTACTCTAATTCTTTTGTTCTTATAACTAAATCTTGATTAATAATTGGGAAATTAGCTAACTCTTTGTTTCTTTCCCAATGTTTTAAGGGATTTTCTTTTATTATTTAAATTTCTTCTGCTGGTTAAAATATTCTTTCTAGAGGTATTGGTATTTGATAGTAGTTATTTTTTCTTGTTTATGGTAGTATTTAAATATTCTAAAACTTCTTGTGTATATCTAGGTTAGTAAAATTCTTATTATTAGATCTGCAAGTCCAAGTAAATTAAAGCTTTCAATACTATTACGAATTGATGTATTAGTGGGGTTTACGTGCTAATGTGCCATGATAACAAGGAATGTTGGCAATGCCACAATTGCATGGTATGTTGGTCGACCTAATTTGGTGGCACTGCATGGCCTTGAATTGCCATGGGGCATCAAATTGGCCAAATGAGAGCTAGGTATGGCTTACACAAGGTTTGACCAACAATGTATAACTTTAACCACCACATGCCACTCTATGATATGTTTGAATTACTTTGATAGGTCCTCTACCTTCTCCCGCTTGATATTTTTTGCATATCATAATTATGATTCAAGCAAACCACAATTACAATCAAAACTGATCCAAAAAATGAAAACCGAATATTAAAAATTTTAAAAGCATAAATCGAATCATTATTTTAAAGCAGAATTTTCGGCTTTTTGGCTTTGAAAAATAATGCACGCCCTAATTTCCCTACAAGCTCTCTTAACTCTTCACGCGGGAGACAATAATAGAAGGAGAGGAACCTGCAATTGCCCGCTTAAGATGTGGAACTAAACCCATCAAAAAAAAGAAGTGTTTATGCAATATGATTGCTAAAGATTATATAATCAGGTAACCCAAACTATAGTTAGATGGAAATTAAAAGTTGAAAATAATTATTACTGGATCATAATTAATATTTTTGGGCTATGTCTTAAGAATTTTAGTTTCTAGTTAACATTTAAAAAGATGAAATCAAGAACTAGTACGTTGTGCCCTAAAGAGGCAAGATGTAAGCCTCCAATTGAAAAAAATCATAAAACTAAAAATAATTCATGAAGAGGTCATAAATTATCAATGAATTAACTTAACTGATCATAATTAAATCTCTCTCTCTCTCTCTCTCTCTCTCTATATATATATATATATATATACATACATACAGAAGCCCAAAACTAAAAATTAGAATGTGGAAATAAAGTCTGTAATAAATACAATTATAATAAAAAAAAATATTTGAAAGAAATTTATTTAATTTTTTTCAAAAAATTACCTTGCCTTGCACGCACGAATCAAGAACTCATGCATTCACTCAACTGTTCATAGATTAATTCTCCCCCACTTACAATTTGGTAACCCGCTAGCATGGCAACTCGTAGCCTTCTTTATCTCTCTCCTCTCTTTCACAACCAAAACCCTAACCTATATATATATATATATATATATATATATATATATATTGTAACANCTTTAATATGGTGCTATTTGTTACACCTTATTCATGATACTTATTTACTGTGCATATGGGATACTTTATCACAAACTAGACATTGTCAATGGAGTTGAGTAGGGGCAGCCAGGGGATGGTGATTTATAGTGAAGGGCAACATATGAGATAGTGGGAAGCTATATTAGTAACTGGCCATATACTCCATAGTTGGGGCTACACTGCTTGGTGGTTGCAACCCTTCACTCATGTTATTATTTTAGACCAGAGATAACACTTATTGGTATACGACCTATATAAACTTCCTGTAGTCTAAAAAGGTTGTTGTATATTTAATACGACAGTAGTAAGCAATTGTCGTCAAGAGCTATTATCATATCTTCAATATGGTGTTATTTGTTATAACTTGTTCATGATACTTCTTTACTGTGCATATGGGATACTTCATCACAAAATAGACATTGTCAATGGAGTTGAGTAGGGGCAGCCACGGAATCGTGATTTATAGTGGTCGGAGGTTACAAAGTTTGACAACCAGGAAATGTCAATTATGTCAACTTCATAGGCAATAGTTGGCCTAATAGATCGTAGTTGGAAGCTATGGTAGCTTTATTTGACAACATATGAGATAGTTGGAAGCTATATTAGTAACGGCCATATAGTCCATAGTTGGGGTTACACTGGTTGGTGGTTGCAACCCTTCACTCATGTTATTGTTTTAGACTAGAGATAACATTTATTGGTATACGACCTATATAAACTTCTTGGAGTCTAAAAAGGTTGTTGTATTTTTAATACGACGGTAGTAAGAAATTGTCGTCAGAAGCTATTATCATATCTTCAATATGGTGTTATTTGTTACACCTTATTCATGATACTTATTTACTGTGCATATGGGATACTTCATCACAAACTAGACATTGTCAATGGAGTTGAGTAGGGGCAGCCAGGGGATGGTTATTTATAGTGAAGGGCAACATATGAGATAGTGGGAAGCTATATTAATAACTGGCCATATACTCCATAGTTGGGGCTACATTGCTTGGTGGTTGCAACCCTTCACTCATGTTTTTATTTTAGACCAGAGATAACACTTATTGGTACACGACCTATATAAACTTCCTATAGTCTAAAAAGGTTGTTGTATTTTTAATACGACGGTAGTAAGAAATTGTCGTCAAGAGCTATTATCATATCTTCAAGCACCTGATTTGACAACTCATATTGACCATCTTGATCATGGATATTTTTTTATGATTAAAGGAACTTAGTAATCTCATAATTATGGGGGCTTAGGCTCATTTGATTTCTCTCATCAAGACACTTGATTTGACTACACACCCAGATATATATATATATATATATATATATATATATATATANATCCCAAGATATCAGCTTAGACCAATCATGACTACTGTTACAATTGATCATGAACCAAAACCATTCCCAATCTTTATGATATTTAACATGCAAGTTGACTAAAGATTGCCATAACATTTAAACGAAGTAACTTAATAGTTGGTTCTTTGAAATTTCAATTTAGGCCAAATATCACCCTTGGAAATCTAGGTTAATATGTGTTTCAGCTTGACCATGAATAGAAAACAGGCCAACTCAAAATTAGTTTCAGCTGCCTCAGATTCATTTGAATTTGAGTAAAAAAACCTAAACTCAGGATGTAAATTAATGTCAAGCCAGGTTTGAGTTGATCTAGACATAATTTCTAGTTCAAGCCATATGAAACTTACTTGAAGTCAATATGAACAAGACTCATTGTCAACCTTAGGCTACTCCATTGCATTTCATGTAGAGATTCGCCATAGAGAATATTTGCCTACTTTACAACAAAGTAACCAACTAAGAA
>JXCR01138186.1:130589-174605 GCA_002079205.1 Phalaenopsis hybrid cultivar
AATAAACCTATTACTTACAAACTCATTGCAATTATAATGAACTTATTTTAGGAACATGAAGTCATAATCCCCATGCAAAAGAAAGAAAAGACCATGAATTTTCAAGTATTCTTGTATTCCATATTCAAAATTCTTGTTAAATAAATTATCTTCAACACACAATCTAATCTTCACAACTATCTACTACATCTTCATCATTCATATCCTATTTTTCAATAAAAGACTTCTATCTCTCCATCTCTTCCTCTATCTCCTAACACTTTCTTCATTCTTAAGAATAATTATCGCTTGCATGTGTAGTTTGTAAAGCTTATTTCCATGTACACATCCTAATTTCTCATAACCTTGAAACTATTTTTCAATCACTTGATGTCAAATAATCATCATTGAAACAAAAAATAATTCATTTTTAAAGTATTTATCATACATCTCTTCAGTTAAGGTCAGATGAACATAGTCAACAAATAGCTTAGCGCCTTAATTCACAGCATTCTAAATAGGCACAGGTATATACAATTCAAATTAAACATGCGCCACCTAATGAGTAGTGTGATTTAGTGTTCAAGGACAATAACTTTTAATTCTAAGGTGTGTGTGTGTATATATATATATATATATATATATATATAGCAGCTTTAGCCAAAAACACTCGTGATCTTTTAATTTAACATAATTTAAAATTAATTTTAAAGAACCATTTATGAAGTTTATAGAAAACCAACGTAACTCTTCATTTGTCTCACAATCCATATGCCTTTCGCATCACCAAATTCATAATTACTAGTATTAGCCTAATGAAAGTCAGCTTTATGAATCACCACTCTCTTTTTGTGTGAGATGTCAACACTATTTTTCATAAAACTTTATTAACAACATATAGAAATGTTTCCTCTAATCAACTTCTTTTCCTCAATATTGCTCGCACATTAATTTTATCATCATCATTATTCGTAATCTTCGCCCAACAGTAAAATAAACAAAAACTAATTTATCAATTTATCATTCAAAGATTTACAAATTTCATTTTCCTAGTTGCCAATAACTTCTTATTGTTGAATAATATTGACCTATATAACATAAATAATCAAATTGTGTTTTTATAAACCTTCATCTAAATGCCTATGGTATTCTCTAATAACAAAATAAACCTGATTCCCTCTCTAAACAACCAAAAAAATAGTCTATTATCATCTATATACACATTCATTTTGTATAATTAGATAAAACAATTGGAACATAACAAAAAAATTAACATGCTCTTGATTTTTATTCCACTAATTCTAAGTTCAATCTTTTGTTAGGCCCCGAAATTCAAATACCTTAGTAAGTTCAAAGAGAGATAGCACATCTTAGTTTACCCTGAAATAGATGAACTAAAGCTAAATTATAAAGATCAATAGTACAATTCTCCCATGCTAGACCAACATAAAAGGTGATCCAATCTGATCCTAGCTTGAGAGAGCCTAGATCTCAACCTGACCTTCATAAGGAATAACCAAAACTCTTTAGCGGCAACGGAGAAATCTTAAAAAATTATGAAAAATAAATAAATAAATAAATCAAAAGGTCATAATGTTGGTCTTCAAGGAAATTAAAAAGTGTACTTTATTAATGAANCATGTGATCTTTTAATTTAACATAATTTAAATTTAATTTTAAAGAACCATTTATGAAGTTTATAGAAAACCATCATAACTCTTCATTCGTCTCACAATCCATATGCCTTTCGCATCACCAAATTCATCAGTACTAGTATTAGCCTAATCAAAAATAATGAAAATCAGCTTTATGAATCACCACTCTCTTGTTGTGTGAGATGTCAACACTATTTTTCATAAAACTTTATTAACAACATATCGAAATGTTTCCTCTAATCAACTTCTTTTCCTCAATATTGCTCACAAATTAATTTTATCATCATCATTATTCGTAATCTTCGCCCAACAGTAAAATAAACAAAAACTAATTTATCACTTTATCATTCAAAGATTTACAAATTTCATTTTCCTAGTTGCCAATAACGTCTTATTGTTGAATAATATTGACCTATGTAACATAAATAATCAAATTGTGTTTTTATAAAGCCTTCATCTAAATACCTATGGTATTCTCTAATAGCACAATAATCCCGATTCCCTCACCAAACAACCAAAAGAATAGTCTATTATCATATATATACACATTCATTTTGTATAATTAGATAAAACAACCGGAACATAACAAAAAATATAACATGCTCTTGATTTTTATTCCACTAATTCTAAGCTCAAATTTTTGTTAGACCCCAAAATTCAAATACCTTAGTAAGTTCAAAGAGACATAGCACATCTTAGTTTGCCCTGAAATAGATGCTGTATTATAAAGATCAATAGTACACTTTTCCCATGCTAGACCAACATAAAAGGTGATCCAATCTGATCCTAGCTTGAGAGAACCTAGATCTCAACCTGACCTTCACCAAAACTCTTTAGTGCAACATAGAAATCTTAAAAAATTATGAAAAATAAATAAATAAATCAAAAGATCATAATGTTGGTCTCAAGGAAATTAAAAAGTGTACTTTATTAATGAATTCCAAGAATCATTGAAGAAACTTTAGTGGTTACATCAATAAACTAAAGCAACCAACTAAATGCCATCCACTTGGTTTGCTTGTCAAGCAACTCTTTTTGCACAATATAATCATGCTACAAGAAGTGGCTTATTATTTTACAACAATATTAAAAATTTCAAGAGCAAAGCTTATTTTGTATATAAAGGATTTCAAATAAAATTGTTTTTCTTATCAATTAGTGCATATTACTGAACTTGTGTTATATTTGAATATTATTATTTCTACTTCTTGCAAGTAAGTCTCCCATCATACTCATCCTCTCTTAGTATCAAGGTAGATCTAGCATATTAATTTTAAGTGCTCTTATTAACAACTTTGTTAAAAATAGAGTAATAAAAGTTGGAGTGATGTTCCTGGAAGTAATGCTCAATAAAGTCAAACCACATAAGCATTGAGCACATCAAGAGGTAGATAAGTAATAAAAAAAATCACAAACATGGAGTTGATGGCATAGAAGAAGAGAACAAGGCATCCATAAACCTTAAGATCATCAAGGGGAAGGTGCTAGTAATGAAGGAAAAAAATTACGAACGAAGAGAACAAGGCATCCATAAATCTTAAGATCATCAAGGGGAAGATCCTAGTAAAGAAGGAAATAAAAACAAGGACTTGATGACATAGAAGAAGAGGACAAGACGACTATAACGAATTATGTTGCAATCTCGATATGCGAAAAAAGTGGGTCATAGCAATATTCGATGTGCGAGCCAGAACAAGGTTGTCGTCTCTCGAAGGCAGAACATACTTGGCACATACTAGCGGAGCACTTACCAACTTCGACCGAGTAAATTGTTCCAAGGAGATTAAAAAGTATAGTTTAGTGAATTATCACCCTTCAATCTAGAACATGAGGTCAAACCATCGCAACCTACGAATTAAATATCGGTTAAACTACCACTAAAGAACAAGGTGCACCAGCTCCTATTCTATGACGATGTCATTGACTAAGGAAATATGTTGATAAAGTCACGGCTATGCAAGCACTTTACTCCATTTCTCAAATGCCATCAAATGCAGCATGCTGAAACAAATCAGAGAATGCCTGAGAGTTCTGTCCTTGATGCCCATTCTAGTGAGGTAAGCACATTAATTTGTTAGCAGGATTTTATTGTGATGTATTTAACAAAACTAGACTAGAATGTATTATCCAAATCTTTAAAAATCAATGGTTGAGACCTTGGTTATGTGTTTAGGCGGATAGAGATCTTTATTGGTACTATGACTATCTGGTTCAGAAATCTCCTACGAGCTAATGTTAACTTCTCAGATTAGGAGACTCATTCTGAGTACTATGTGCCACCCAATTCCTATGTATTTACATATCTAACACCAAAATTATGCCTTTTAAATTTATATCACTCAAATTATTCATATCCCATCAAAATTACCACAATTTGAGATATGCCTAAAAAAGACTTATGCCAAATGATTGTGATATAAATGAGGATGTAGCTCTCATAGTCAAACTAAAGGATAAAAGTAGAAAGTATATTAAGAATACTATTTGATAAAAGAATCTCAATGTCTAAAGTTTAATAATGTAAAACATAATTAGAAAATTTAATTATACAAAATAAAGTATTTTTCTTTATAAAATTATTGAACTGAATTGAATTTTGCAAAAATAATAATAACAATAATAAAAAGATCGTATGTCAACAAAAAAAACTTTATCCCACTAAGTGGGGTCGGCTACATCAATCCTTTTTCTCCATTGCATCCTATTTAGTGTCATATTTTCATTTAATTTCAATAAATCATGATCATTTTTTATACCATATGCACAAGTCTTCATAGGTCTACCTCTGCCTTTCTTAGCATAAGTTGAATCTAAAACATCTACTCTTTTAATCGGATCATTAGATGGTCAGCGTGATGTTTGGCATATAAAATGAAAGACAAAAAAAAAAAAAAGAAACAACAATACATGTAAAGTAACTTAATATGAAACGAGGAGACAAAAAGTGCAAGATATTGATAATATGACAAAGTGGTGCAAAGGAACTAAACAAAATAATATTAACATATATAAACTCAAAAGAAGTGAATGGATAAGGAAGATTCATAAATAATTGAGATGAGGCAAACGATGTAATGATAATAGCGTTATAAAAGTGTCGGCCTCTCCTTAAGGTGGCATGATTTTCTCAACATCAAAGGCACTAAGCGCTTGCCCAAGTGAAACAAGTAGCTAAAAAAAACCTGTTACTTATAAACTAATTGCAAGTATAATGAACTTATTTTTAAAATATGAATTCATAATCCCCTTACTAAAGCATGAAAAAATCTTGAATTTTCAAGTAATCTTTTACTCCATATTCAAAATTCTTGTTAAATAAGTTATCATAAACATGAAATTTAGTATTCGCAACTATCTATTATGTCTTTGAAATTCATATCCTAATTTTCAATAATGAATTTCTACCCCTCCATCCTTTCCTCTATCTCCTGACACTTTCTTAATCCTCAAGAATTATTATTGTAGAACTTGGATTCCTTGTACATGTAGTTTGTAAAACTTTTTCCAAGTACACTTTCTAATATCTCAAAACTATTTAAGCAAGATGAACATGGTCAACAAATAGCTTAGGGCTTTTATTCGGGGCATTCTAAAAAAGAAATAAATGCATACAATTAAAATTAAACACGCACCACCTAATGAAGAATTTATTTTAGAGTTTAATAGCAAATGATATTTTAACTCATTTCCCATCAATTTTAGCTAAAAAACAAATGATATTTTAACTCAACATAATTTTAGATTAATCTTAAAGAACCATTTATGAAGATTACAAAAAAACTGCATAACTTTTCATTAATCTCACAATCCATATGCTCTTTCACATTACCAAATACATCATTAATAGCATTGGCCTGATCTCAACAATTTAAATTGGGGTTTTTGCATCCCCACTCATTCTTTTTTTTTTTTTGTTACATGAGATATCAACACTATTTTTCATTAATCTTTTTGAACCGGATATCAAACCTTCTTCCTAACTATCGCTTGCACAAGAGTTTTATCTTTCTAAATTATTGGTGAATCTTTTGCCAAACATTAAACTAGCAAAAACTAATTTATCAATCAATCATTCAAAGTCTTACCAATCTCCTTTTACTATTTAGTTGCCAATCACTTCATTGTCTGGTGATATCACCCATATAACAAAAATAATAATATTTTGCTTTCATAAAACTTTCATTTAAATATCTAAAGTAATCTCTTATTGCATAATAATCTCTTTAAATATCCTGATACGTTCTACCAACAACCAAAAATTATAGTCTATTATCATCTACATACACATTCTTTATGTATAATTAGCTTAAGATACTTAAGCCTATCACACCAAAGTAATATTTGACCATTAGATATTGGCTAAAGATCATTAATTTTACGCCTATTGAAATAACATATCATCTGCTTGATTATTTCACTAATCCTAAGCTCAAATTTTTTAAGCCCCAAAATTCAAATACCATAGTAAATTCAAACAGAAATGAGACATCTTATTTTGCTCTAAAATAGAGAAACTAGCACCAAACAAAGAAAGATCGAGAATAGAATTTCCCTCAAGTTAGACCAACGAAAAATATGATCCAATCTATGGCTCAACTGGACCTTCATAACGAAAGATGAAAAGCCATGACGACTCACCAATTGAAAATTTCTAATAAATTATGAAAATAAATTAAATAAATCAAACAAATCATAAAGTTAGTCTTCAAGGAAGATCAAACAACAGCACTGTATCGACAAATTCCAAGTGTCATTGAAGGCTATTCAGTAATTACATAGAGAAAAAAAAACTCCTATTGAATGTCATCACTCGACTCGCTTGCCAAGTAGCTTTATTTATACCATATAGTCATGCTACAATAAGTGGCAACAAGTATTTTTAAAATCAAGATAAAAGCTTATATTGTGTATAAAGAATTTCAAATAAAAGTATTTTGATTATCAATTCGCATATTTTGCTGATTTTGTATAGAGTAAATATTATTATTTCTACTTCTTGCAAGTAAGCTCCCATCATACCCATCCTCTCCTATTATAAAAGTAGATATTAATTTTTGGTGCTCTTATTAATAACTTTGTTAAAAAGAGAGTAATAAAAGTTGGAGTGAAGTTCCTGGAAGTAATGCTCAATAAATGCAAGCCCCATAAGCCTTAAGATCATCAAGAGAAATATGCTGAGAATGAAAAAAAAAAATCACAAATATGAAGTTGATGGCATAAAAGAAAATGACAAGGCATCCATAAGCCTTAAGGCCATCAAGAGGAAGAAGATAATAATGAAGAAAATCAAAAAAACATAGAGTTGATGACATAGAAGAAGAGGAGAAGGCTACTATAATGAAATATATTGCAAACTTGAAATGCTGCAGAAATAGTTCATAGCAATATTCGATGTGCTACAAGTTACTTGGAGTCGGAGCATGATTGTTGCCTCTCAAAAGCAGAATGTACTAGGCATGTACTAGTGGATCCCTTCCCTATTTCGACTGAGGGGAGTGTTACAAGAAGATTAAAAGTCTAGTTTAGTGAACTGTTATTCGTTGCTCTAGTTCATGAGGTCAAACCACACACAACCCTAAGAGTTAAATATTGGTTAAATTACCATAACAGAACAAGGAGCCCCAATCATGACTAAGGAAATATAATGTTAAATTCAAGGCTATGGAAGCTATTTACTTGGTGCATCAAACGCATGCTCTAATTGGCAATGCTGGATAGAGTAATATTGTGTTAGCTTTTGAGTAGCCACATAAGGCCATAAAAATCATCATGAATTCCTAATAGCTATTAGACTTAAATTTCTCAAGCACTCAAAAGTCATGGAAGAGTGGACAAACCTTATTTTGTTTAAAGGGCTCTGAGTGAGTTTCTCAAAGACATAGACACCCATTTTACAATGAAAAACTAGAGGTACATGATCAAGTGAAGATATTGTAAAATCATTTATATTTTAAGATTGAAATAAGATAAACTCAAGTTTATAATCAATAAAAATAACCCGATTATGACCGACTAACTACCCAAAGCCGCCAAAAAAATAAATGTCAAAGAATTGATCAAGATGTTAAAAGTGGATCTCTTAATTTCCCAAGTCAAAAACAACCAATTCAAAAAAGTTAAAAAAAAGAGAGTAAAGTTTGCTCCATCATCAAGGAGTTCTAATGACCAACTAAGGATAAATCTATAGCCAAAGTTGCCTCCACCACAGTCAACCATTTTTTCTCATCAGCAACCCACCATTTTTTATAGATCAGCTACTTTATATGATGACGGTAACTGTATCATACAATATATTTCAACTGGACTATAAAGAAGATATTGCCTCCTAAAAAAATAAAATATATTACATTTACCACAATTACAATGTGCATTACATTGGTTGTCAACATCAAGTGAAGAATCTTGTGGAAAAGCTCCTAAATGATGGGGGGCATTTAAAGAGAAGCTATTTAAGACATGACAATAACTTATCATTGAAATAATAGAGGAAATCATATGAGGAATCAACCAAGTTCTCATGAGGATGCATGACAAAGCAATTATCGACAAAACTAAAAAGTAACTTATCCTAATTTCACATCTCATGTCTTTCACCTCAAATGATTTATCACAACCGAAAAATTTGCTTAGTTATGCTATTTCTGTTAATAATTACATCAATAATTTTAAAATACAAATAATTTGTATAAAGTTAGGTAGCTCAATATATGTGATTTTCTTAAAACATTTGAGAAATAAAAAAGAAATAAAATCAATCTTAGACATATGGGTATTATACTAGTGGAGTGAGACAAACCATAAAAGTGTAATTGGTNAGCGTAAGAAGAAATAAGAGAACATGGAATGCTTAAAATCATATAGGCTAAATTGGTTATCTTCTCCCAAAGCACAAAAGATAAACGGAGAAGTGCCACGGCAGAATATAGATAGATATGTATAGTTATCAGTGAAACACAGCAAAATAAACACTCATTTTATCCTGAACTACAATTTAGGCTAACACAATCTTTATGAAGATTCAATACAAGTATAAGTAGGGGGCCCTGTTTGGGATTTTTTTATATTTCTTATTTATTTTTTATTTTATTCTTATTTTTAAAATATAAAATTTTAGTGTAATTTTTTACGTGTTTGTACTTAAAGAAATCAACTTTTACGAGTATTAAATATTTTAAGAAAAAAAACTATCATTGCCATTTGCCACCACCAATTGTCACATATGATTGTTGGCCATAACCACCACTACCATCATTGACTTGCCGATTGCGTTGCTTTGTCAGTGATTGTTGTTGTCATAGCATTTAATTTATTCAATATTCGTGAAAAGTTTGATTATCTCACATGTGTGGTTCATGAACCTCCAAAGATTAATCTAATATATGGAGCTTGGGAAGTGGAAAATTCCTTGGTCATGTCATGGCTGATCAACTCCATGGAGTTTGCACATGTTCCTCCCTTGTGCTCTGAAAAGTTGTTTGTAATACCTATTCGGATGTAGAAAATTCCAGCTAACTCTATGAAGCATCTAAGAAGAGCAGCGAGGCAAAATAGGGGTCAAGGACCGTGAACAAGTACACTATAATGACCTGGTTGCATTATGCATGGACTGCGACTTGTATTACAACTACACTTGTGAATCTCCATCCCTCTTCCATAATGTAGAAAAGGACCGTATGTTCCAATTACTGGCTGGCCTTAACAAGGACCTTGACAAAGTTCAGGGTCGTATTCTTGGTCGGGATCCTCTTCTACTGCTAAGAGGATAGTTGGACTCTACTACTTCCAAGAAAACAAAATTTAGAATGAAAACATGACACTCAAAAGTTGTAGTCTATCTCAAGTTATTGAATGTTTCGTTATGTTATTACATTATCGTTTAAGTCAGCCTAATTTTCAATATTTAAAAATATTGTATCTGATGTTTTAATAATAAAAATCTCTAATTTCAATTGTGAGACATGCTGGTTAGTCAGACATCACTTGTCAATTACCCACCTCACACTTACACACCTTCCGCTCATTTCTCCCTCTTTCACAGTGACATATGGGGACAGTGACATATGGGGACCTTCTCGCACTCCTAGCTGCAATCAATAAACAGTGATTCTTAACCTTAATCGATAACCACACTCCAATGACGTGGATATACATTTTAAAAGTCAAATCAGAAGTCGATATGACTTCCAAAACTTCTAAAGCTTTGTCTCAACTCAATTCAAAAACTTTTATTCAGGTCGTTCGGACCGACAAAGGTCGTGAGTTTTTCAATTCTATTTTGAATGAATTCTCGGTAAGTAAAGTCATCCTCCACCATAGTTCTTGCACGGGCAATCAACAAAATGAGGTAACCGAGAGAAAAAAAATGTCACTTCCTCGGCGTTGCTCGCTCAATTATATTTCAATCACAAGTCCCGAAATGTTTTTAGAACGATGTCATATATCTCTAATTGTCACATATCTCATAAATAGTGTCCCGTCCAAAATTCACTAAACTCTGAACCCTTTTAGTCATCCTGATGTCAGGCTTCCCTACCAATCGGGCCTTCTCCACTTTAGATCCCGGATTATTTGGATGCACTATACTCGAAGTAAACTTGATCCCAAATCCATAAATTATATCTTCTTTTGTTACTCCACAACTCGAAAGGATATCGACGCCTTGATACAACCACAAACAAAATCGATGTGAGTGTTGATGTCTTTTTCTTTTAAAATATTCTCTATTTCTCTAGCTCGGCCACTATTAAGGGGAGCTTGAGTTTGCTGACATTGTCCCTTATCCTAATATGGATGGTCCCCCCATTGTTCCCACCACAGAGGAGTCCACTGTACTATTGAGTGCACCATCTCCTCCTCACATTTGTTTGAGTCTAAACTTGGCGCACTTATCCCAATGCTCCAACATAAGAGTTCGCTACACCCTTACAGGGCTTTGACGCCACTCCGGGCGACGTTCTCAACACAACCCCTCCTTCAAACGAGGTGAGTTCTGAGTAAAGTACGCAATCAGGCATGCTCCCTCTACTCTATGGCAAAATATGTCTTTCCGCAGTTTATCACCAACAAACAAAGTATTTGTTATTGCCCTGACATGCCATGAAATCCCTGCTACTATTGAGGTCGATCTTGTTGATCCAGCCCAGAAAACAATAGTAATAGAGGAGATAAATGTCTTTCAACGAAACCATACCTGGGACATCATGGCCCTCCCTTGAGGTAAGAAAGTTGTAGGGTGTCAAACTTTTACCACCAAGTTCAACTCTGAAGGGTCTTTTAAACGCAATAAGGCAAGATTGGTCGCCAAAGGATATTCACAAACCTACGAAGCTGACTATGAGAAGATATTTGTTCCAGTGGCTAAGTTAAACACTATTCAGGTCATGTTGCCACTTGCAATGAATATGTATTGATCTTTATTCCAACTAGATGTTAGAAATCATTCTTGAATGGTGAGCTGACAGAAGAGGTGTACATGTCTCTCTCTCTAGGTTTTGATTCTACTGCCTTCAGAGGACAAATGTGCAAGCTACAAAAGTTCCTTTATGAGCTAAAGTAGTCCCCAAGGGCCCGGTTCGGCAAGTACACAAAGGTGGTCGTGGGTCATGGTATTACTCAGGCTCAATCGAATCACACCCACTTCTTCCGACACTACTCCAACGGCTAAGTAGCTATTATTATTGTTTATGTTAATGATATTATTTTACACGTAATGATCTCATAGCTATTCTTGCTTCGTCCTTCGAAATGGAGGATTTAGGATCTCTTTGGTACTTCTTAAACATGGAAGTGGCTTGGTCCTCTCGAGAAATTTGTCTATCTCAAAGCAAATATGTGATTGAAATCCTGATAGAGAACAACATTCTTCAGTGCAGACATGTTGTTCATATGAATTCTAATAAAAAATCATCTGACATTCCCAATATTGTAAATGTGAACAAAACTCATTACCTGCGCCATGTGAGAAAACCCATCTATTTGGCTCATACTCATCTCAACATATGTCACGCGGTTGGAATAGTGAGTCAGTTCATGCATAACCCATACAAGTACCACCTTCAAGCTGTCCATCAAATTCTCCACTACTTAAAAGGTACACCAGGTTTAGATTTGTTCTATTCCCGCCACACCACTTGGTCTATTGTTATTTATACAAATATTGATTGGGTCTGATTAGTTCATGATCGACGTTCCACCTCGAGGTATTGTTCATTTATATGGAGCAATTTTGTCAAGTGAAAAAAAAAAACAATTTGTGGTTGTCTAAAACAGTGCTAAAGATAAATTCTGATCAATGTTCTTAGGCATCTGTGAAGCACTCTGGCTATATGCATCATGCTTTGTGAACTTCGTATGAAAATTTGTCCCGCTATAGCTACTCTGTGATAAAAGGCCGCAATCAGCATTACTCTCAGTCTAGCATGATTGTACCAAACATGTGGAGATCGAAAGACACTTCATTAATGAAAAAATTAAGTTCGGGGACATTTGTGTTCCATATAATTCCTTCAGTGGTTAATTAGTGGATATCCTCACCCAGAATTTGCCCCGCCCTTTATTCGATGACTTCAAATCCAAGTGGAACGTAACTGACATCTATGATTTAACTTGAAGGAAGTATTAAATTATAACGGCTATTCCTATGTCTTTATTACTCATTATTTAATTTTATTCCCTAATTATGTATTTCTCCTTTTGCTTTATTCTGTTTTTATTTATTTCTTATTTATTTTATTATGTTTTTATTAGTTTCCATTATTATGTCTAGTGTAATTGGGTTTAAATACCCCTCCTATTAATGAAATTGAGCTCATCTATTCCAAATCTTAACAATATCAAATATATTTTTAGCTCAATCTGAACATGAACAACATAAAATAAAAATAAAAATAATCCCAAAAACCCCCTTGGACCCTAACTTTGGTCTTTCTTCTGTCAGAGAAATGATGATTTGTCTTCATCTAATTTAGTATTTAATTTATTCTAGGCTTTGTTTCTATAGCCATCCTTTATTATTTACCATATTATGTGTTAAATAGTTGAGAATATGATACAATTCGACATAGATTTCAACAAAGAACTTATGGTAAAACAAATTTCTTTCTTTAATAACACAAACAACACAACACAAAAGATAAATGCTTACAATTCAAGAGGTAAGAGATCTTTGCCAAATCCTATAATTCGAGAGGTAACAAATCCCTCACAAACCCACACCCTAAGACTCAAGACACAATCTCATGTGTAACCCTAACTCTAAACTATTAATCCCTATTTATTCAAATAATAATTAATAATAAAAGCCTAAAGATTCCATAGGCTAATAAAAGACAAAACTATCATTCAGCTAGGCACCAACATAACAATACTCCTTGTCCTCAAAGTTGATAAAAGATAATTGTTATTGGATAAAGTTGTTTTGCCTTCTCACCACACACAGTGAGAACATGTAATGTCCAATCCTTGCAACAGTGTCTTAGGGAAAGGAAAAAATGTTCATCACATCAAAAACATAACATATTTGTTCGCTTCTCCTGATCTGCCACTGTAAGAAGTTTGAATGTTGTCCTTGATCGTGGCCCATTATTTACGCCCCACCCTCTATACATTTTTTGTTTGAGTTTTTGGTATTGTTGTGATTGTAGCATTTCAGTAAGGCGCTCCATTTGTGCTGCTCTTATTAGCATGTTCGATTGCATTTTTATCCTCAAACAACTGCACTAAAATTTCATAATTTCCTTCAATCCTCGCAGTCTACGCAGACAAAGTGTTGTGCGTATGTCCGTTTTTAGACCGTTAATAAAATTCCCCTCTGATGTTGCTTCAAAAATCCCCCTCAGTCTTCCCAACAATAGCTCAAATCTCTCCTTATATTACATGAAAGTCCCCTTCTAAGGCATACCATAAAATTCTTCTTCAATACTGCTTAAAAACTTCCCCTCAACCTTCATGACATAACCCATTTGCTCTCTTCCCCTGAATCTCTCTCTGTAAGACATTTGAATGTCATCATTGGTCTTGGCCCATTATTCACGTCCTGGGGAGCCTCCCTCCGGATTTCCACTATTTGACTTTATGATAGTGTCGTGGTTGTAGCATTTCAGTAGGGTGTTCCACTTGAGACGCTCCTATTAGCCACTTTGATTGCATTTTTACCTTCAACAAACCGTGCTAATTCGATAGTTTCCCTCAATCCCTGCGGTCTCAACAAACGAAGTATTGTATGTATGTTGGCTTTAAACTCTTCGTAAGATTTCCCTCCAATATTGCTTTGACAAATTTCCTAGCTCTCCCGACATTAGCTTGAATTTCTCCCCATATTTCATGACAATCCCCTCCTAAGTTAAGCACAAAATTGTTCGTGCAGGCCTCTACTTTAATGGCTCCGAAAACGTTCCAACAAGTAATCGTTAAATGTCTCCCACTAACGATTCGGGTATCTAGCCTCCTTCCACTAAAATCATGTCAAGATTTTCCCCTCCAAACATAACCCAACCGCCATTAGAATGTTCGATGCAAATCTTCAGGCATCACGAGAAACTCCAAAAAGTCGTGATCCAAAATTTCTATATGTGGATCTCTGGATGCCACGATCCTACATTGACCTCCATTGTTTCGCAAGGAATTCATATACGTTGTGGTCTCAATCGTAATGGTTCGGTACGCCTGTAAGCTGCGATCTCGTCGTTGATCTCCCAAAAATCGAACACTTTGATATCAATTTGATACGATCTGACACAAATTTCCACACATAAATTAGGATAAAACAAATTTATTTCTTCAACAATGCAAACAAGACAACAAATAAAAGAATAAACACATATAGTTCGAGAAGTAGACCATCTCTCCCAAATCCTACAATTCGAGAGGTAGAAAATCTCCCCTAAACCTTAACCCTATGACTCAAGACACAATCTCATGCATAACTCTAATCCTAAACTATTAAACTCTATTTATATCGAACAATAATTAATAATAAAAGATAAAATTTCCCATTCGGGTAATGAAAGACAAGATTGCCCTTTGGTTAGGCAACGACTTCACAGAATCATCATCCTCATTTGATGACATATTCAAAGTATCATCATCATTTTGTGTTATACCAATGATTTGGGCTGGCTTTGTAATCCTCCATTTACTCAAAGTGTTGCATGAGGTAGTAAACATTATTTCAAGCTTTTTGCACTTCTAGATAAGTAATATTTGGGCCCTTTACTTTCTCCTTCCTAATTATTCAACATAGATTATAGTAAATCAAAGGTTCCATGCACCCATCACATACCCCAAGCATTGCTATCAGATAATTAATTCAGGCTTCCGATGGAAGTGTAATATTACCCCTCCTGGTTATGCGAGATAATCTCAATTAAGTATGTCACCAGCCTAATTTAATTCCCAGACTCATAAATTTTTCATGAAGTTTACAGGGAACTATGTCATCATGTGAACATAGCGTATGGTGTCGGTGAAGGGTGGGGGTGCTTTCCATCATTCAATGTCTACCAGTGAACACTAGTATAAATAGTTAGAAAAATTATAGCATCTATAAGCTTTGAGTCCGGGAATATTTATAAATAGATTAATATTTAAACATTTCGTTTCAACCCTCTCTCAATGAGTGCTTCAACATGTTTCTCAAAGTGAGTGTGGAACATTTAGGGCATGGTTCGCTCATTGAAGCGAGTATAAAGTAAAATCTAGCTTTTATTTTAGACATTATGTGGATGAATCTTTATTAGAGTTGTGCTCCATTGGGGAGAATCAAGTTTGGTGACTTTTTGGGAGTATTATTTTTTTACTGAACAATAGGTTCCTTTGGAATAATTTGATCAAGTTCTGGGGAGTACAGAATATATATAGGTCAAATTTTGTAGAGTTTCTCCTATCTCGTTGACTTGACGTGAGCGGCTAGAGATAATATATTTTTATTTTTTCTCATGGCTAGAGATAATATATTTTTATTTTTGCTATCTTAGGATCGTTGCCACATTGACACATAAATCAAAACAACGCTTGGATTGGTAGAGAACAAATCATTTCTTAAATTAGATGCAAAGTGATGAGAGTTAAGTCAATCAAAGTACTCGATGAAATAAACATCTACATCAAAATTAAAAGGACAGTATTTATATCTTAAGAACTTAAACCACGCATTGTACCAACCCAACAACTAAATTGTGATATAATCCAAAAAATTTCAACATATTCTCGATTTAGACTTTTTTTTCCTGTGTTTTTGTGGATTTTTGGGCATGCATTCTAAATATTTTTTGAGAGGAAGTAAGAAGATTTTACGCTAATCCTTGCTAAGCTACCATTTGGAAAATTTAAAGCATTTTTATACTATTCTATAGCTTTTTATATATAGGAGGCTCTAAAATGAGACTTGGGACATTTTGTAATTCTAAAATGCTTTGGGGACTTTAATCCAAAACTTTCAACTATAATCATCAAGTCAACAGAAGTGACATTGATCGAATGGATGTGACGATTTAGTAGATTCAATGGGACTAATTGATGTATAGGGGGGGTTTATGTGCTAATGTCGTATGATAACAAGGAATGTTGGCAATGCCATTTTTTTATTTTCATTTTGAAGAAATTCTATCTGATCATTTATTCCTAAAAAGGTTATGGTTAAGCAATTTAATGTGTTGATCATTGATGAAAAATCACTTTTGTTACACCAGAGATTATCTAATAAGGTTGTTTGAAAATAATTTAACGGTTTTCTTATTTGAACCTTAGGTCTAAACTATAGATTCGTTCCTTGCCTATTTGGCAAAGAAAGGTGCCCAAAGTGAACCAAATTAGATTGCATTTTTTGCTCAATTCCTGCAAGAAAATTAATTAAGTAATAAATTTCCTAATGTTAGAAGATCCGAAGATCATTCTGATTTTTCTAATTTAGAAGATCCGAAGATNCTACTTACACTGATCTCAGTTTATACTAATGAGGAGAGCCCAAGCCTAAGCCGAAACATATGATAAAACTAAAACACTGATCTCAGTTTATACTAATGAGGAGAGCCCAAGCCTAAGCCGAAACATACGATAAAACTAAAAAAAAATCGTCAATTCTCATTAGTGTAGTATTACCACAAGTTGTGGCATTTATATACATTCAGATTATCAATTAAAATAGAAAATCAAATCATACAAAAAAACAGACAGGCAACAAACAATAAAATAGTAAAACTGTGGCATTCTTACGGCATTTTACAAGATGCTCCTGAGCCAGACTGTCCAGGCGTTGCTTCAATGCTTTATTCTCCAAGTTTAATATAAGATTTTGTTGATCTAAGAATTCCAGTTCCGCTGAAACTTCAATCTGTTCTGCCTACAGTGAGAGACACAAGCAGTTGTGATTTGAAGCGATCCAAGGGTTCAAGCATAAGCACCACACACGCGCTTTGAGTTCCTATTTTAATTTTTACAATAAAAGCTAGATTCTAATCTTCTAAAGATATGCCAGGAGTTACCTGTAAGGCCTGAACATTTTTCTCTAGTTCTGCAATGTATTGAAGTTTTCGCACCCGGGAACGCTGAGCAAATTGTCTGCACCAAAGGAAACTTTAGCGTAAGAAGAAATAAAAGAGCATGGAATGCTTAAAATCATATAGGCTAAATTGGTCATCTTCTCCCAAACTTCAAAAGATAAACCGTGAAGTGCCACGGTAGAATATAGATAGATATGTATAGTTATCAGTGAAACACAGCAAAATAAACACACTCATTTTATCCTGAACTACAATTTCAATTCCAACTGCTTGATGGCTAGGCTAACACAATCTTTATGAAGATTCAATACAAGTATAAGTAGGGGCCTGTTTGGGATTTTTTTTATATTTCTTATTTATTTTTTATTTTATTCTTATTTTTAAAATATAAAGTTTTAGTGTAATTTTTTACGTGTTTGTACTTAAAGAAATCAACTTTTATGAGTATTAAATAATTTAAGAAAAAAACTATCATTGCCATTTGCCACCACCAATAGTCACATCTGATTGTTGGACATAACCACCACTACCATCATTGACTCGCCGATTGCGTTGCTTTGTCAGTGATTGTTGTTGTCATAGCATAAATTAATTTATTCAATAATCGTGAAAAGTCTGATTACCTCACAAGCGTGGTTCATGAACCTCCAAAGAATAATCCGATATATGGAGCTTGGGAAGTGGAAAACTCCATGATCATGTCATGGCTGATCAACTCCATGGAGTTCACACATGTTGCTCCCTTGTGCTCTGAAAGATTGTTCATAATATCTACTCGGATGTAGAAAATTCCAACTAACTCTATGAGGCATCTAAGAAGAGCAGCGAGGCAAAATAAGGGTCAAGGACCGTGAACAAGTACACTATAATGACCTGGTTGCATTATGGATGAACTACGACTTGTATTATGACTACACATGCGAATCTCTAGCCGACTTATCCCTCTTCCAGATTGTAGAAAAGGATCATATGTTCCAATTACTGGCTGGCCTTAACAAAGACCTTGACAAAGTTCAGGGCCGTATTCTTAGTCGGGATCCTCTTCCTTCCGCTCGAGCTGCTTTTATCGAGATTCGTAGGGAAGAAAGCATGAGAGTCGTTATGCTCGACACTTCAATTCTTTTAGCTGAATTGTCTGCCTTGATCCCAAAAAGTGCTCAGCCCTTGCCTATGCCACCTCGGATAGGTCACCCCACTTGTGATTACTGTCACAAATCTAACCACACTCGAGACGAGTGTTGGAAACTTCACGGTAAGCCAGCATACAAACCTTCGGCCAAATCCTCTACTACCAAGGGTCTCACGGCGACGGTCGAGCCGACTCTCACTTGGAACATCTCGAAATCCTCTGAATCTCTGAAGAACCAAATGGAGTAGTTAATCAAGTTTCTTGAAGCCAATCAAGTCTCTGCAGGTTCATCGACCTTCCATGTCCTAGAACGTACTCCCCTTATGGCTCTGCAACTCGAAAAGAGTATCGATGCCTTGATACAACAACAAAAAAAATCGATGTGAGTGTTGATGTTTTTTTCTTTGAAAATGTTCTCTATTTCTCTAGCTAGGCCACTAGTAAGGGGAGCTCGAGTTCACCGACACTGTCCCTTATCATAATATGGATGGTCCCCTCATTGTTCCCACCATTGAGTTCATTGTACCATTGAGTGCACCATCTCCTCCTCCCACTGTCTGTGTTTAAACGTGACGCACTTATCCCAATGCTCCAACACAAGAGTCTGCTACCTACTTATAGAACTTTATTCCAACTAGATGTTAGAAAAGCATTCTTGAATGGTGAGCTGACAGAAGAGGTGTATATGTCTCTCTCTCTAGATTTTGATTCTACTGCCTTCAGAGGACAAATGTGCAAGCTACAAAAGTTCTGTTATGGGCTAAAGTAGTCCCCAAGGGTCTGGTTCGACAAGTACAAAGGTGGTCGTGGGCTATGATATCACTCAAGCTCAATCGAATCACACCCACTTCTTCCGACACTCCTCCAATGGCCAAGTAGCTATTCTTATTGTCTATGTTGATGATATTATTTTACAGGTAATGATCTCCTAGCATTAGAGTCCTTAAATGACATTTTTGCTTCATCCTTCAAAATAGAGGATTTAGGCTCTTCGGTACTTCTTAAACATGGAAGTGGCTTGGTCCTCTCGAGGAATTTGTCTATCTCAACGCAAATATGAGATTGACATCCTGATAGAGAACAACATTCTTCAGTGCAAACAAGTTGTTCATATGTATTCTAATATTCCCAATATTGTAACTATGAACAAAACTCATTACATGTGTCATGTGGGAAAACCCATCTACCTAGCTCATACTCGTCTCGACATATGTCAAGCGGTTGGAATACTGAGTCAATTCATGCATAACCCATACAAGTACCACCTTCAAGTTGTCCATCAAATTCTCCACTACTAAAAAGATACACCAGGTTTAGATTTGTTCTTTTCCCGCCACACCTTTTGGTCTATTGTTGTTTATACAAATGTTGATTGGGTTTGATTAGTTCATGATCGGCATTCCACCTCGAAGTATTGCTCATTTGTATGGAGCAATTTTGTTAAGTGGTAAAGGAAAAAACAATTTGTGGTTGTCTAAAGAAGTGCTGAAGATAAATTTTGATTCATGTTCTTAGGCATCTGTGAAGCACTCTGGTTATATACATCATGTTCCGCGAACTCCGTATGGAAATCTGTCTCACTGCAGATATTCTGTGATAAAAAGGTCGTAATCAGCATTGCTCACAACCTAGTCCAGCATGATCGTACCAAACATGTGGAGATCTACAGACTTCAATAATGAAAAAATTAAGTGCGTGGACATTTGTGTTCCATATAATCCCTTCAGTGGTTAATTAGTGGACATCCTCACCCAGAATCTGCCCGACCCTTTATTCGATAACTTCAAATCCAAATGGAACTTGACTGACATCTATAATTTAACTTGAGGGGAGTATTGAATTATGGTTATTCCTACGTCGTTATTACTCATTATTTGATTTTATTCCCTGATTATCTATTTACCCTTCTGCTTTATTATGTTTTATTTATTTCTTATTTATTTTTTTATGTTTTTATTAGTTTCCATTATTATGTCTATCGTAATTGGGTTTAAATACCTCTCCTATCAATGAAATTGAGCTCGTCTATTCCAAATCTTAACAATATCAAATATATTTTAGCTCAATCTGAACATGAACAGAATAAAATAAAAATAAAAATAATCCCAAAAAACCCCTTAGACCCTAAATTTGGTCTTTCTTCTGTCAGAGAAATGATGATTTGTCTTGATCTAATTTTAGTATTTAATTTGTTCTAGGCTTTGTTTCTATAGCCATCCTTTATTATTTACCATATTATGTGCTAAATAGTTGAGAATATGATACAATTCGACATAGATTTCAACACAGAACTTATGGTAAAACAAATTTCTTTCTTCAATAATACAAACAACACAACACAAAAGATAAATGCTTACAATTCAAGAGGTAAGAGATCTTTGCCAAATCCTACAATTCGAGAGATAGCAAATCCCTCACAAACCCACACCCTAAGACTCAAGACACAATCTCATGTGTAACCCTAACTCTAAATTATTAAACCCTATTTATTCTAATAATAATTAATAATAAAAGCCTAAAGTGCCCATAGGCTAATAAAAGACAAAACTATCCTTCAGCTAGGCACCAACGTAATAATACTCCTTGTCCACAAAGTTGATAAAAGACAATTGTTATTGGATCAAGTTGTCTTGCCTTCTCACCACACACTGTGAGAACGTGTAATGTCCAATCCTTGCAACAGTGCCTTGGGGAAAGGAAAAAATTTTCATCACATCAAAAACATAACCTATTTGTTTGCTTCTCTTGAATCTGCCACTGTAAGAAGTTTGAATGTCGTCCTCAATTGTGGCCCATTAT
The DNA here is from genome assembly GCA_002079205.1 of Phalaenopsis hybrid cultivar. Classification (NCBI taxonomy): domain Eukaryota; kingdom Viridiplantae; phylum Streptophyta; class Magnoliopsida; order Asparagales; family Orchidaceae; genus Phalaenopsis; species Phalaenopsis hybrid cultivar. The sequence goes on from JXCR01138186.1 coordinate 151,649, forward strand.
TTACACCCCTCCCTCTATACATTCATTGTTTAAGTTTTTGATATTGTTGTGATTATAGCATTTCAGTAAAGCGCTCCATTTGTGTTGCTCCTATTAGCTCGTTCGATGGCATTTTTATCCTCAAACAACTGTACTAAAATTTTATAATTTTCCTCAATCCTCGCAGTCTACGCAGACGAAGTGTTGTGTGTATGTCCGTGTTTAGACCGTTAATAAAATTCCCCTCTGATGTTGCTTCAAAAATCCCCCTCAGTCTTCCCAATAATAGCTCAAATCTCTCCTTATATTACATGAGAGTCCCCTTCTAAGGCATAACATAAAATTCTTCTTCAATACTGCTTAAAAAAATTCCCTCAACCTTCATGACATAACCCATTTGCTCTCTTCCCCTGAATCTCTCTCCGTAAGACATTTGAATGTCATCCTTGATCGTGGCCCATTATTCACGTCCTAGGGAGCCTCCCTCCGCATTTCCACTATTTGACTTTATGATATTGTCGTGGTTGTAGCATTTAAGTAGGGTGTTCCACTTGAGACGCTCCTATTAGCCAGTTTAATTGCATTTTTACCTTCAACAAACCGCACTAATTCGATAGTTTCCCTCAATCCCCGCGGTCTCGAGAGACGAAGTATTGTATGTATGTCGGCATTGGACTCTTCGTAAAATTTCCCTCCAATATTGCTTGACAAATTTCCTAGCTCTCCCGGCATTAGCTTGAATTTCTCCCCATATTTCATGACAATCCCCTCCTAAGTTAAAGCACAAAATTGCTCGTGCAGGCCTCTACTTGAATGGCTCCGAAAATGTTCCAACAAGTTATCGTTAAATGTCTCCCACGAACAATTTGGATATCTAGCCTCCCTCCACTAAAAGCATGTCAAGGTTTTTCCCTCTAAACATAACCCTGCCGCCATTAGCGTGTTCAATGCAAATCTTCAGATGTCATGAGAAACTCCAAAAAGTTGTGATCCAGAATTTCTATATGCAGATCTTTGGATGCCACGATCCTTCATTGACCACCGTTGTTTCACAAGGAATTCATATACATTGTGATCTCAATCGTAATGGTTCGGTGCGCTTGTAAGCTGCGATCTCGTCATTGATCTCCCAAAAATCGAGCACTCTGATATCAATTTGACACGATCCGACACAAAATTTCCACACATAAATTAGGACAAAACAAATTTATTTGTTCAACAATGCAAACATGACAACAAATAAAAAAATTAACACATAGTTCGAGAAGTATGTCATCTCTCCCAAATCCTACAATTCGAGAGGTAGAAAATCTCTCTTAAACCCTAACCCTATGACTCAAGACACAATCTCATGCATAACCCTAATCCTAAACTATTAAACTCTATTTATATCGAACAATACAAAATAATAAAAGATAAAATTGCCCTTCAACTAATGAAAGACAAGATTGCCCTTTGGTTAGGCAACGACTTCACAGAATCATCATCCTCATTTGATGACATATTCAAAGTATCATCATCATTTTGTGTTATACCAATGATTTGGGCTGGCTTTGTAATCCTCCATTTACTCAAAGTGTTGCATGAGGTAGTAAACATTATTTCAAGCTTTTTGCACTTCTAGATATGTTAATCTTTGGGTCCTTTACTTTCTCCTTCCTAATTATTCAACATAGATTCTAGTAAATCAAAGGTTCCATGCACCAACCACATAACCCAAGCATTGCTATCAGATACTTCTTTTTAACTTAATTAATTCAGGCTTCCGATGGAAGTGTAATATTACCCCTCCTGGTTATGCGATATAATCTCAATTAAGGATGTCACCAGCCTAATTTAATTCCCAGACTCATAAATTTTTCATGAAGTTTACAGGGAACTATGTCATCATGCGATCATAGGGTATGGGGTCTGTGAAGGGTGGGGGTGCATTCCATCATTCAATGTCTACCAGAGAACACTAATATAAATAGTTAGAAAAATTATAGCATCTATAAGCTTTGAGTCCGGGAATATTTATAAATAGATTAATATTTAAACACTTCGTTTCAACCCTCTCTCAATGAGTGCTTCAACATTTAGGGCATGGTTCACTCATTGAAGCGAGTATAAAGTAAAATCTAGCTTTTATTTTAGACATTATGTGGATGAATCTTTATTAGAGTTGTGCACCATTGGGGAGAATCAAGTTTGGTGACTTTTTGGGAGTATTATTTTTGTACTGAACAATAGGTTCCTTCGGAATAATTTGATCAAGTCCTGGGGAGCACAGAATATATACAGGTCAAATTTTGTAGAGTTTCTCCTATCTCGTTGATTTGACGTGAGCAGCTAGAGATAATATATTTTTATTTTTGCTCATCTTAGGACCGCTGCCATGTTGACACAAATCAAAACAACGCTTGGATTGGTAGAGAACACATCATTTCTTAAATTGGATGCAAAGTGATGAGAGTTAAGTCAATCAAAGTACTCGATGAAATAAACATCTACATCAAAATTAAAAGGACAGTATTTATATCTTAAGCACTTAAACCACGCATTGTACCAACCCAACAACTAGATTGTGATATAATCTAAAAAATTTCAACATATTCTCGATTTAGAATTTTTTTTTCTGTGTTTTTGTGGATTTTTGTGCATGCATTATAAATATTTTTTGAGAGGAAGCAAGAAGATTGTATGCTAATCCTTGCTAAGCTATCATTTCAAAAATTTAAAGCATTTTTATACTATTCTATAGCTTTTTATAATTAGGAGGCCCTAAAAGGAGACTTGGGAAATTTTGTAATTTTTTTGAAAAAGTTCATAAAATACACGATGTAGTTCTACAATTCTGAAATGCTTTGGGGACTTTAATCCAAAACTTTCAACTATAATCATAGAGTCAACAGAAGTGACATTGATAGAATGGATGTGACGATTTAGTAGATTCAATGGGACTAATTGATGTATTAGGGGGGTTTACGTGCTAATGTCGCATGATAACAAGGAATGTTGACAATGCCATCTTTTATTTTCATTTCGAAGAAATTATATCTGATCATTTATTCCTAAAAAGGTTATGGTTAAACAATTTAATGTGTTGATCATTGATGAAAAATCACTTTTGTTACACCAAAGATTATCTAATAAAGTTGTTTGAAAAGAATTTAACGATTTTCTTATTTAAACCTTAGGTCAAAATTGTAAATTCGTTACTTGTCTATTTGGCAAACAAAGGTGCCAAAACTGAACCAAATTCGATTGCATCCTTTGCTCCATTCCTGCAAGAAAATGAAAGAAGTAATAAATTTCCTAATGTTAGAAGATCCGAAGATCATTCTGATTTTTCTAATTTAGAAGATCCGAAGATCATTCTTATTTCTATAAATTACATTTCTATCAATATCTGACTAGCTTTCTACAGAGGTTTAAAATATGAAGATTTTAAATTTTTAATAGGAGTTTTGATGACTCTAGATAAGTAATCTGCACGAAAATTTTTATCTCCTTTTATATGTTTGAATTTAACATTAGATCCATTTCATTCGAGAGTAGTCACAAAATTTACCCATCTTTTACTATATATATTTTTCTCAATGTACTATAACTTCGCAATATGTTTTAATAAGAATTTTTTTTTTTGTAAAAAATAATTTAAAAGAATGTAAAGCATTGATTACTCCTAATATTTCATAGTCTAACGATGTCGTATTTTTTGGTAATTGTCTAAAGCTTCCTAATGCATATCTACATAATTTTTCTATATTTTGAGTAGCTTCTTTATAAGGTTTTACTCTTAATTATGCTCCTGATCCTTCTTGAGAAGCATCTTATAGTTTGTTTCTAATGATAAAGTTAATTTTGACAGGTTTTTAACTTGTTCTTTAATTTTTTGAATTGTTTTTATATCTTCTTTATTAAAATATTTTTGTCCTGTGGTAGATGTTTTCTTATATAAAGATTTTATAATCTTTTCTCAATCTTTAATTTATGGTCTAACATAATTTAATAATCCTAAAAAATTTTTTAACTCATTTGTACCTTCGATTGAATCAGGAAATTCTAACACTTTTTTAGAAATATGATGTTGTAATTCTATTTCGCCTTTTCCATTTTTTTCACCTAAAAAATTAATATTTTCTTTAGCAATTTCAATTTTCTTTTTAGATAGAATAATTCCATTTTTTATACATAATTTTAAGACTTCTTCTACATTATTATGATGTTCTTATAAAGTGTGAGAAGCTATTAATATATCATCTATATATATTAAGACAGTCTAGAAGTTTGAATATATTATCCATTTTTCTCTGAAATATACTAGACGCGTTTTTTAAACCGAAAGACATAATTATTCATTCGTAATGTCCTATGGGTGTAGTAAAGTTGTATATTTTATTGATTCTTTATCTAATTTTATTTGCTAAAATCTTGATTTACAATCAAATTCACTAAAACATTTTTTTATCTTGTATTAAGTTTATTAGCATATCTTTATCAGGTATTTTATATCCATCATCTTCAGTATTATCATTTAATATGTTATAATTTATTACCATTCTAACATTTCCTCTGCATGGTTTCTTACCATGAATGTTGTTGATCTATGTTCTGATTTTGACGGTTGAATTAATCCTAATTCTTTTAATTCTTTTATTTGATTTTTAATTTTTTCTTTATCTAAAGGATTGTACTCTAATTTTTTGTTCTTATAACTAAATCTTGAATAATAATTGGGAAATTAGCTAACTCTTTGTTTCTTTCCCAATATTTTAAGGGACTTTCTCCTATTATTTAAATTTCTTCTGCTTGTTAAAATATTCATTCTAAAGGTTTTGGTATTTGATAGGTAGTTATTTTTTTCTTGCGTATATCTAGGTTAGTAAAATTCTTATTATTAGATCTGCAAGTCCAAGTAAATTAAAGCTTTCAATACTATTACGAATTAATGTTTTAGTGGGGTTTACGTGCTAATGTGTCATGATAACAAAGAATGTTGGCAATGCCACAATTGCATGGTTTGTTGGTCAACCTAATTTGGTGGCACTGCATAGCCTTGAATTGCCATGGGGCATCAAATTGGCCAGATGAGAGCTAGGTATGGCTTACACAAGGTTTGACCAACAATGTATAACTTTAACCACCACATGCCACTCTATGATATGTCTGAATTACTTTGATAGGTCCTCTACCTTCTCCCGCTTTGAGATTTTTTGCATATCATAATTATGATTCAAGCAAACCACAATTACAATCAAAACTGATCCATTACAATCAAAACTGATCCAAAAAAATGAAAACCGAATATTGGAAATTTTAAAAGCATAAATCGAATCATTATTTTAAAGCAGAATTTTCGGCTTTTTGGCTTTGAAAAATAATGCACGCCCTAATTTCCCTACAAGCTCTCTTAACTCTTCACGCGGGAGACAATAATAGAAGGAGAGGAACCTGCAATTGCCCGCTTAAGATGTGGAACTAAACCCATCAAAAAAAAGAAAAGTGTTTATGCAATATGATTGCTAAAGATTATATAATCAGGTAACCCAAACTATAGTCAGATGGTAATTAAATTTTGAAGAAAATAATTATTACTGGATCATAATTAATATTTTTGGGCTATATCTTAAGAATTTTAGTTTCCAGTTAACATTTAAAAAGATGAAATCAAGAATTAGTACGTTGTGCCCTAAAGAGGCAAGATGTAAGCCTCCAATTGAAAAAAAAACATAAAACTAAAAATAATTCATGAAGAGGTCATAAATTATCAATTAATTAACTTAACTAATCACAATTAAATCTCTCTCTCTCTCTCTCTCTCTCCATATATATATACATAAAGAAGCCCATAACAAAAAATTAGAATGTGGAAATAAAGTCTGTAATAAATAGAATTATAATAAAAAATATATTTGAAAGAAATTTATTTAATTTTTTTCAAAAAAATACCTTGCCTTGCACGCACGAATCGGGAACTCATGCATTCACTCAACTGTTCATAGATTAATTCTCCCCCACTAGGTAACCCGCTAGCATAGCAACTCGTAGCCCTCTTTATCTCTCTCCTCTCTTTCACAACCAAAATCCTAACCTATATATATATATACATTGTAACCTATTATAAGCTATATTAGATATATAAAAATATCATACAATATAAATGAAAAAAAATTAATTTGTATTATATTACAATTTGAGATGTCAGCCTCAAATGCCTTGAAGCACAACTCATATAGATGTACTCCTCAATCAAAGGTTTAGCATCACTTAGAACATCGAGGCATAAACTTGAAGAAATTTTAATGTCTAATTCTGAGGGATATCTCTCTATAAGAAAAATATTTGATCTTAATAGATGAGGGATGTTTTNCAGATGTACTCCTCAATCAAAGGTTTAGCATCACTTAGAACATCGACGCATAGACTTGACAAAATTTTTTAATGTCTAATTCTGAGGGATATCTCTCTATAAGAAAAATATTTGATCTTAATAGATGAGGGATGTTTTAAGATGTTTTTTTCTTCTATAATAAGAAGCCTATAAATTAATTGAAGGCATTCTAACCACAGCCTCTCCCAAGATATCAGCTTAGACCAATCATGACTACTGATACAATTGATCATGAACCAAAACCTTTCCCAATCTTTATGATATTTAACATGCAAGTTGACTAAAAATTGCCATAACATTTAAACGAAGTAACTTAATAGTTGGTTCTTTGAAATTTCAATTTAGGCCAAATATCACCCTTGGAAATCTAGGTTAATATGTGTTTCAGCTTGACCATGAATAGAAAACAGGCCAACTCAAAATTAGTTTCAGCTGCCTCAGATTCATTTGAATTTGAGTAAAAAAACCTAAACTCAGGATGTAAATTAATGTCAAGCCAGGTTTGAGTTGATCTAGACATAATTTCTAGTTCAAGCCATATGAAACTTACTTGAAGTCAATATGAACAAGACTCATTGTCAACCTTAGGCTACTCCATTGCATTTCATGTAGAGATTCGCCATAGAGAATATTTGCCTACTTTACAACAAAGTAACCAACTAAGAAATGTTACATCTGAGAAATTTATATAAGATTGATGAATTGCCTTGAAAGTAGAAGTGCCCAAAACTTTTTTATTATTGTTTAATTATAACTGGTATCAACATAAGAGAGTTAAATACACACATCTAATCACATCAATTNTAATATTTGCCTACTTTACAACAAAGTAACCAACTAAGAACTGTTAAATCTGAGAAATTTATATAAGATTGATGAATGGTCTTGAAAGTAGAAGTGCCCAAAACGTTTTTATTATTGTTTAATTATAACTGGTATCAACATAAGAGAGTTAAATACACACATCTAATCACATCAATTAATTCAATATTTTAAAGTATTGTTTATAAAGACGTTGACAAAACGCATTCAAGTAGAGATAACATAGGATATGATATTCAATAGTCTTAATGGGTGGGACATATTCCAAAGTAAAAGAAAAAAAAAATAGAATGACAAAAGATAAGTAGCTTAGGCTTAGTTGAGAAAAACTAAAAATATATTGCTATTTCAGTGGATATAAATATGATAATTATCAATCTACAAAACAAGAAGATCAATTAAAATTTACATTAGAAGAATAACAAGTAAAATTTTATGTGACATGCATAAAAACAGTCTTATACAAATGATTGTGATCTATATGAAGTTGTGGCTCTTACAATCAAATTAAAGGTAGAAATTATCTCAAGAATAATATTTGATAAGCGAACCTCATTGACTAAAGTTAAATATTATAAAATATTATTAAGAAATTAATCTTTAAANATCATATTATAGGGCTAATAAAAGTAGCCTTCATTAAAGATAAAAATGAGAAAATAAATTGAGTGGTTTGGCAAGTACTATGAAAAACAAAAAATCAAACAATAAAACATGTAAATTAACTTAATGTGGAACGAACAGGGAAAATATGGAAAGGAACAGGTAAAATGATTTTGGTGCAAAGGAACTAAATAAAATAATGTTAACAAATATAAAAATTCAAAAGAAGTGAATGGAAAAGGAAGACTCATAAAATTAACCCAGAATAATTGAGATAAAACTAGAGGCAATGATAATAGTGTTATGAAAGTGCTCTGCTTTCTGTAAGGCGGTATGATTTTTTGAATATCAAAGGCACTAAGCGCTTGCTCAAGTGAAACAAGTAGCTAAAAAAATAAACCTATTACTTACAAACTCATTGCAATTATAATGAACTTATTTTAGGAACATGAAGTCATAATCCCCATGCAAAAGAAAGAAAAGACCATGAATTTTCAAGTATTCTTGTATTCCATATTCAAAATTCTTGTTAAATAAATTATCTTCAACACACAATCTAATCTTCACAACTATCTACTACATCTTCATCATTCATATCCTATTTTTCAATAAAAGACTTCTATCTCTCCATCTCTTCCTCTATCTCCTAACACTTTCTTCATTCTTAAGAATAATTATCGCTTGCATGTGTAGTTTGTAAAGCTTATTTCCATTTACACATCCTCATTTCTCATAACCTTGAAACTTTTTTTCAATCACTTGATGTCAATAATCATCATTGAAACAAAAATAATTCATTTTTAAAGTATTTATCATACATCTCTTCAATTAAGGTCAGACGAACAGAGTCAACAAATAGCTTAGCGCCTTAATTCACAGCATTCTAAATAGGCACAGGTATATACAATTCAAATTAAACATGCGCCACCTAATGAGTAGTGTGATTTACTGTTTAAGGACAATAACTTTTAATTCTAAGGCATATATATATATATATATATATATAGCAGCATTAGCTATATATAGCAGCATTAGCCAAAAACACACGTGATCTTTTAATTTAACATAATTTAAAATTAATTTTAAAGAAACATTTATGAAGTTTATAGAAAACCATCGTAACTCTTCATTTGTCTCACAATCCATATGCCTTTCGTATCACCAAATTCATCATTACTAGCATTAGCCTAATGAAAGTCAGCTTTATGAATCACCAGCTTTATGAATCACCGCTCTCTTTTTGTGTGAGATGTCAACACTATTTTTCATAAAACTTTATTAACAACATAGAGAAATGTTTACTCTAATCAACTTCTTTTCCTCAATATTGCTCACACATTAATTTTATCATCATCATTGTTCGTAATCTTCGCCCAACAGTAAAATAAAAAAAAAAAAACTAATTTATCAATTTATCATTCAAAGATTTACAAATTTCATTTTCCTAATTGCCAATAACTTCTTATTGTTGAACAATATTGACCTATATAACATAAATAATCAAATTGTGTTTTTATAAAACCTTCATCTAAATGCCTATGGTATTCTCTAATAGCAAAATAATCCCGATTCCCTCTCCAAACAACCAAGAAAATAGTCTATTATCATCGATATACACATTCATTTTGTATAATTAGATAAAACAACTGGAACATAACAAAAAATATAACATGCTCTTGATTTTTATTCCACTAATTCTAAGTTCAATTTTTTGTTAGGCCCTGAAATTCAAATACCTTAGTAAGTTCAAAGAGAGATAGCACATCTTAGTTTGCCCTGAAATAGATGAACTAAAGCTAAATTATAAAGATCAATAGTACAATTCTCCCATGCTAGACCAACATAAAAGGTGATCCAATCTGATCCTAGCTTGAGAGAGCCTAGATCTCAACCTGACCTTCATAAGGAATAACCAAAACTCTTTAGCAGCAACGGAGAAATCTTAAAAAATTATGAAAAATAAATAAATAAATCAAAAGGTCATAATGTTGGTCTTCAAGGAAATTAAAAAGTGTACTTTATTAATGAATTCCAAGAGTCATTGAAGGAACTTTAGTAGTTACATCAATAAACTAAGGCAACCTACTAAATGCCATCCACTTGGCTTGCTTGTCAAGGAACTCTTTTTGCACAATATAATCATGCTACAAGAAGTGGCTTATTATTTTACAACAATATTAAAAATTTCAAGAGCAAAGCTTATTTTGTATATAAAGGATTTCAAATAAAATTGTTTTTCTTATCAATTAGTGCATATTACTGAACTTGTGTTATATTTGAATATTATTATTTCTACTTCTTGCAAGTAAGTCTCCCATCATACTCATCCTCTCTTAGTATCAAGGTTAGGTGTAGCATATTAATTTTTAGTGCTCTTATTAACAACTTTGCTAAAAATAGAGTAATAAAAGTTGGAGTGATGTTCCTGGAAGTAATGCTCAATAAAGGCAAACCACATAAGCCTTGAGCACATCAAGAGGTAGATAAGTAATGAAAAAAATCACAAACATGGAGTTGATGGCATAGAAGAAGAGAACAAGGCATCCATAAACCTTAAGATCATCAAGGGGAAGGTGCTAGTAATGAAGGAAAAAAATTACAAAAATGGAGTTGATGGCATAGAAGAAGAGAACAAGGCATCCATAAATCTTAAGATCATCAAGGGGAAGATCCTAGTAATGAAGGAAATAAAAACAAGGACTTGATGTCATAGAAGAAGAGGACAAGACGACTATAACGAATTATGTTGCAATCTTGATATGCGAAAAAAGTGGGTCATAGAAATATTCGATGTGCGAGCCAGAACAAGATTGTCGTCTCTCGAAGGCAGAACGTACTTGGCACATACTAGCGGAGCACTTACCAACTTCGACCGAGTAAATTGTTCCAAGGAGATTAAAAAGTCTAGTTTAGTGAATTATAACTCTTCAATCTAGAACATGAGGTCAAACCATCACAACCTACGAATTAAATATCGGTTAAACTGACACTAAAGAACAAGGTGCACCAGCTCCTATTCTATGACGATGTCATTGACTAAGGAAATATGTTGATAAAGTCACGGCTATGCAAGCACTTTACTCTATTTCTCAAATGCCATCAAATGCAGCATGTCTGAAACAAATCAGAGAATGCCTGAGGGTTCTGTCCTTGATGCCCATTCTAGTGAGGTAAGCACATTAATTTGTTAGCAGGATTTTATTGTGATGTATTTAACAAAACTAGACTAGAATGTATTATCCAAATCTTTATAAATCAATGGTTGAGACCTTGGTTATGTGTTTAGGCGGATAGAGATTTTTATTGGTACTTTGAATATCTGGTTCAGAAATCTCCTACGAGCTAATGTTAACTTCTCAGACTAGGAGACTCATTCTGAGTACTATGTGCCACCCAATTCCGTATTTACATATCTAACACCTAAATTATGCCTTTAAAATTTATATCACTCAAATTATTCATATCCCATCAAAATTACCACAATTTGAGATATGCCTAAAAAAAGTTTTATGCAAAATGATTGTGATATAAATGAGGATGTAGCTCTCATAGTCAAACTAAAGGATAAAAGTAGAAAGTATATTAAGAATACTATTTGATAAAAGAATCTCAATGTCTAAATTTTAATAATGTAAAAGATAATTAGAAAATTTAACTATACAAAATAAAGTATTTGTCTTTATAGAATTATTGAACTGAATTGAATTTTGCAAAAATAATAATGATAATAATAAAAAGATTGTATGTCAACAAAAAAAACTTTATCCCACTAAGTGGGGTCGGCTACATCAATCATTTTTCTCCATTGCATCCTATTTAGTGTCATATTTTCATTTAATTCCAATAAATTAAGACCATTTTTTATACAATATGCACAAGTCTTCATAGGTTTACCTCAGCCTTTCTTAGCATAAGTTGAATCTAAAACATCTACTCTTTTAATCGGATCATCAGATGGTCGACGTATAATGTGATGTTTGGCATATATAATGAAAGACAAAAAAAAATGAAACAACAAGACATGTAAATTAACTTAATATGAAACAAGGAGACAGAGTGCAAGATATAGATAATATGACAAAGTGGTGCAAAGGAACTAAACAAAATAATATTAACATATATAAACTCAAAAGAAGTGAATGGATAAGGAAGATTCATAAATAATTGAGATGAGGCAAACAATGTAATGATAATAGCGTTATAAATGTGTCGGCCTCTCCTTAAGGTGGCATGATTTTCTCAATATCAAAGGCACTAAGTGCTTGCCCAATTGAAACAAGTAGCTAAAAAAAACCTGTTACTTATAAACTAATTGCAAGTATAATGAACTTATTTTAAAAATATGAATTCATAATCCCCTTACTAAAGCATGAAAAAATCATGAATTTTCAAGTAATCTTTTACTCCATATTCAAAATTCTTGTTAAATAAGTTATCATAAACATGAAATCTAGTATTCGCAACTATCTATTATATCTTTGACATTCATATCCTAATTTTCAATAATGAATTTCTACCCCTCCATCATTTCCTCTATCTCCTGACACTTTCTTAATCCTCAAGAACTATTATCGTAGAACTTGGATTCCTTGTACATTTAGTTTGTAAAACTTTTTTCCAAGTACACTTTCTAATATCTCAAAACTATTTAAGCAAGATGAACATGGTCAACAAATAGCTTAGGGCTTTTATTCGGGGCATTTTAAAAAAGACAAATGCATACAATTAAAATTAAACACGCACCACCTAATGAAGAATTTATTTTAGAGTTTAATAGCAATAACCCTTCTCTCTATATATCAACAATTTTAGCTAAAAAAACAAATGATATTTTAATTCAACATAGTTTTAGATTAATCTTAAAGAAACATTTATAAAGATTACAAAAAAACTTCATAACTTTTCATTAATCTCACAATCCATACGCTCTTTCACATTACCAAATACATCATTAATAGCATTGGCCTGATCTCAACAATTTAAATTGGGGTTTTTGCATCCCCCCACTCATTCTTTTTTTTTTATTTTGTTACATGAGATATCAACACTATTTTTCATTAATCTTTTTGAACCGGATATCAAACTTTTTTTCCTCACTATCGCTTGCACAAGAGTTTTATCTTTCTAAATTATTGGTGAATCTTTTGCCAAACATTAAACTAGCAAAAACTAATTTATCAATCAATCATTCAAAGTCTTACCAATCTCCTTTTACTATTTAGTTGCCAATCACTTCATTGTCTAGTGATATCACCCATATAACAAAAATAATAATATTTTGCTTCCATAAAACTTTCATTTAAATATCTAAAGTAATCTCTTATTGCATAATAATCTCTTTAAATATCCCGATACGTTCTACCGACAACCAAAAATTATAGTCTATTATCATCTACATACACATTCATTTTGTATAATTAGCTTAAGGTACTTAAACCTATCACACCAAAGTAATATTTGACCATTAGATATTGGCTAAAGATCATTAATTTTACGTCTATTGAAATAACATATCATCTGCTTGATTATTTCACTAATCCTAATCTCAATTTTTTTAAGCCCCAAAATTCAAATACCATTGTAAATTCAAACAGAAATGAGACATCTTATTTTGCTCTAAAATAGAGAAACTAGCGCCAACAAAGAAAGATCGAGAATAGAATTTCCCTTAAGTTAGACCAACGAAAAATACGATCCAATCTATGGCTCAACTTGACCTTCATAACGAAAGATGAAAAGCCATGAACGACTCACCAATAGAAAAATTCTAATAAATTATAAAAATAAATTAAATAAATCAAACAAATCATAAAGTTAGTCTTCAAGGAAGATCAAACAACAGCACTGTATCGACAAATTCCAAGTGTCATTGAAGGCTATTCAGTAATTACATAAAGAAAAAAAAATCCTATTGAATGTCATCACTCGACTCGCTTGCCAAGCAACTTTATTTATACCATATAGTCATGCTACAATAACTGGCAACAAGTATTTTTAAAATCAAGAGAAAAGCTTATATTGTGTATAAAGAATTTCAAATAAAAGTATTTCCATTATCAATTAGCGTATTTTGCTGATTTTTTATTGTGTAAATATTATTATTTCTACTTCTTGCAAGCAAGTTCCCATCATACCCATCCTCTCCTATTATAAAAGTAGATATTAATTTTTGGTGCTCTTATTAATAACTTTGTTAAAAAAAGAGTAATAAAAGTTGGAGTGAAGTTCCTGGAAGTAATGCTCAACAAATGCAAGCCCCATAAGCCTTAAGATCATCAAGAGAAATATGCTGAGAATGAAAAAAAAAATCAAAAATATGAAGTTGATGGCATAGAAGAAAATGACAAGGCAACCATAAGCCTTAAGGCCATCAAGAGGAAGAAGATAATAATGAAGAAAATCAAAAAAGCATAGAGTTGATGACATAGAAGAAGAGGAGAAGGCTACTATAATGAAATATATTGCAAACTTGAAATGCTGCAGAAATAGTTCATAGCAATATTCGATGTGCTACAAGTTACTTGGAGTCAGAGCATGATTGTTGCCTCTCAAAAGCAGAATGTACTTGGCATGTACTAGTGGATCCCTCTCCTATTTCGACTGAGGGGAGTGTTACAAGAAGACTTTTATTAAAAGTCTAGTTTAGTGAACTGTTACTCGTTGCTCTAGTTCATGAGGTCAAACCACACACAACCCTAAGAGTTAAATATTGGTTAAATTACCATAAAAGAACAAGGAGCCCCAATCATTGACTAAGGAAATATAATGATAAATTTAAGGCTATGGAAGCTATTTACTTGGTGTATCAAACGCATGCTCTAATTGGCAATGCTAGATAGAGTAATATTGTGTTAGCTTTTGAGTAGCCACATAAGGCCATAAAAATCATCATGAATTCCTAATAGCTATTAGACTTAAATTTCTCAAGCACTCAAAAGTCATGGAAGAGTAGACAAACCTTATTTTGTTTAAAGGGCTCTGAGTGAGTTTCTCAAAGACATATACACCCATTTTACAATGAAAAACTAGAGGTGCATGACCAAGTGAAGATATTGTAAAATCATCTATATTTTAAGATTGAAATAAGATAAACTCAAGTTTATAATCAATAAAAATAACCCGAATATGGCCAACTAACTACCCAAAGCCGACAAAAAAATAAATGTCAAAGAATTGATCAAGATGTTAAAAGTGGATCTCTTAATTTCCCAAGTCAAAAACAACCAATTCAAAAAATTTAAAAAAAAAAAAAGGTAAAGTTTGCTCCATTATCAAGGAGTTCTAATGACCAACTAAGGATAAATCTATAGCCAAAGTTGCCTCCACCACAGTCAACCATTTTTCTTATCAGCAACACCCACCATTTTTGATAGATCAGCTACTTTATATGATTATGGTAACTATATCATACAAGATATTTCAACTGGACTATAAAGAAGAAATTGCCTCCTAAAAAAATAAAATATATTACATTTACCACAATTACAATGTGCATTACATTGGTTGTCATCATCAAGTGAAGAATCTTGTGGAAAAGCTTCTAAATGATGGGGGGCATTTAGAGAGAAGCCAATTTAAGACATGACAATAATTTATCATTGAAATAATAGAGGCAATCATATGAGGAATCAACCAAGTTCTCATGAGGATGCATGACAAAGCAATTATCAACAAAACTAAAAAGTAACTTATCCTCATTTCACATCTCATGTCTTTCACCTCAAATGATTTATCACAACCCAAAAATTTGCTTAGTTATGCTATTTCTGTTAATAATTACATCAACAATTTTAAAATACAAATAATTTGTATAAAGTTAGGCAGCTCAATATATGTGATTTTCTTAAAACATTTGAGAAATAAAAACGAAATAAAATCAATCTTAGACATATGGGTATTATACTAGTGGAGTGAGACAAACCATAAAAGTGTAATTGGTAATGTGTTATTTTTGTTAATAATGATATCAATAATTTTAAAATACAAAAATTTGTATGTTAGGTAGCTCAATATATGTAATTTTCTTAAATAATTTGAGAAACAAAAAATAAAATAAAATCAATCTTAGATATATGAGTATTATACTAATGGAGCGAGACAAACCATAAAGGAGTTTAGAAGGCGTTTCTCACTTGACCAATAAAACTTACAATTGTGTGAGCTCCTTTAAAGTACAAAGCCATTTTGGAAGGAGACCTAAAATATATCAGGCTGTACTATTAAAATACCAAATTCACATTACTGGTCAAATCACTATAGTGAAGGAAGACATGGTTAAATCAAGTATCCGTCACCTAAATACGATAAAGACCGAGGTAGAATATGAAGATTAGAATATTAAACAGAACCAAAATTCATGGAGTTATGTCTAAATTCAGAAGAACTGAAACAGCAATATATGATCAAATCAATCAATCCAACATTGGCAGTATCTATAACTGGGAAAAAAATCAAGAACTTTCAAGANAACTAGTAATGTGTCATAAAGGAGCTTAGAAGGCGTTTGTCAATTGACCAATAAAACTTACAATTGTGTGAGCTCCTTTAAAGTACAAAGCCATTTTGGAAGGACACCTAAAATATATCAGGCTGTACTATTAAAATACCAAATTCACAATATTGGTCAAATCACTATAGTGAAGGAAGACATGGTTAAATCAAGTAGCCGTCACCTAAATACGATAAAGACTCGAGGTAGAATATGAAGATTAGAATATTAAACAGAACCAAAAGTCATGGAGTTATGTCTAAATTCAGAAGAACTAAACAGATATATATGATCAAATCAATCAATCCAACATTGGCAGTATCTATAACTGGGAAAAAAATCAAGAACTTTCAAGATATACTTTTCTATAGAAAAAGTAGATTTTGTTTTGAGTTCATCAAAGTGATAAAAAGTATAAGAAATGTTTCTTCTTGAGAATCTTCATAGATACCATAAAATTTAATTGAAGTGACAACTCATCAAATTCAAATGAACCTCAGAAAGCATACCAATTAAATAAAAAATAAGACANGATGTTTCTTCTTGAGAATCTTCATAGATACCATAAAAGTTAATTGAAGTGACAACTCATCAAATTCAAATGAACCTCAGAAAGCATACCAATTAAATAAAAAATAAGACAAATCCAAACAAAGAAATCCAGGAGGAGGTTGACAAACTTCTAAAATCAAGATTTATCAGAGGCAAAGTACCCTTATCAAGTAAATGAGGTTATGGTGAAAAAGACAAATAAAAAAATGTTGCATGTGCATGACTTTAAAAATTTGAACATCGCCTATGTAAGATTCTTATCAAATACCAAAAAATTTATTAGCAGGCATGCAATAGAATATCCTATTTTAAGCTTTATAGGTGTTTTCTCTAGATGGAATAATATCACAAAAGTCGAATGATGACAATAACACGGCCATTGAGACTTAGTACAAAGTGATACCTTTTAACTTGAGGAATATTGGAGCAGCCTATCAATTGTTGATACACAATATATTCAAATATCAAAAGAGAAGATATAAAAAAATTAGGTTGGCAGCTTAATTTTTAAGAACAAATTGAATTCAAAGCATTTGAAGCATCTCCATTGAAGCCTTAATACACTTTAGAATTTTATTATGAGGCTCAACCCCGAGAAATAGGTATTTGATGCTAACTCAAGAAAGTTTCTCAATTTTTAGTTATCACAAAGCTGGATAAAGGTGAATCCTAGCAAAGTCAAGGTGCTTCTGGAGGTTGAGATGATATCAACCTTTGCCCAAAATAGGTGCAAAAATTTGATTGGGAGGTTGTAACAATCTTGAGTTGTTTCATTTCATGGTTTGGTGAGAAGTGTGTTCTATGAAAGCTCCACCAAATTTGCATCATATCAAGAATATGATTGATTTAATAAAAAAGTTTGATAACATCATCTTTTGAGCAATCTTTTAGGAGAGCCACTATTGTTATATCCTGAAGTTGGAGACTTGGAGATTTGCTTGATATCGGTGATGGAAGGAAGTTCCAAGAAGTTATGACAGTAATAATATTAAAATTTTCAAAAAGTTCAAAAAAAAAAACACCTCCAATGTAAAATTTAGCTTTGGCATTGTTAAATCTTGAGAAGACCTCAACCTATATAAAGAGCTATTGATCAACTTCTAAAATTAATTACCTTTCATGAAGGCTAGCCAAGTAAAATGCGCCTACTAAAAACTATAGCGAAAGCCATAGCTAGCACAAATTTTATGGTCAATTTACATATGCCTCAATAAAGAAGAATTGGAAAAAAAAACTTGGAAGATACACACTAATAAAGCATTTAATGCCGCCTACTGTAGAACAATAGATAAGTTTCAGAGCCCTGGCAATATCATCCTAAAGTGGAAGTTAGAAATAGCATGACTAAATATTGAAGTATTTTATGTATATGATGCAGGCATAAGGTTTAAGGCCATTTGAAGTGTTAACCTCAATATTACACATAAAATAAACAAAAAAAAAGTGAAGAAGTACCATACGAATATCAAAAAAAGATATTTCAGAAAATCGTAACAAGAAAGTAAGTTCATCATAATATATCTAGCTTCTTTCATCATGTTTCTATCAATAAGTCAATAACAATCATGAATCCTCTCAAAGCAATTATTATTAGATATGTTTGAGTCGCAAACAATAATCATTATTATAAATGGTTCATCCATCTATTCAAAAAATTGATATTTCAAATTACCTCCTAATTCAACTTGAGAACACAAGCACAAATCAAATGTATAATGTTCTTGCTAAATATCATTTAAGATAAACACCTCATAGCTAACCGAATTGATGTCAATAAATGCATATTTTCAAGTCCTTAACCAATACCATCTCTGCTCCATTCAACTTTTTAACATCCTCATCATTCAATGGCTTATACCCTTCCTAACATCCTTGATTTTCTTTCTGTTTCACTAGCTTCTTTCAAAAATTAATTTTTTTTCCTAAATTAATCATACCCACAAACTATTTGTCATTCCCACTCAAAACCCCATAATTTCACATAAAAAACTTAATTTAATTTAGAACTAAGTAAAGCTAGCAACCATTCACCACAATCAGCCAACTTTACTTAGAATTGAGTTAGCTTATGGTACAGCAGAAATGATATATGTCCTAGCATACTCATTTACTTCTCAATACATTTGGTTAGATTGTGTCATATTGTTTGTAACACACAATGTAGAATGCTTTGATCACAGAAGGTCCTTCCAATTCTGAAACTCTACGAAACATTTTCTTGCTATCTTCCATGGCTATGCCATGGTTAGATCAAAAAAAAAAGTGATGATTGCAATTAATAGAAAAGAAAATTATCAGATGACGTCATGCATGATTTTCTTATTCAGTTTAAGTTCAAGTTTAGTGATGAATGCATTTGTAAGTACACTAACAGAAACAAGAAACATTACACCAATTTAAAACGAGCAAAAAAAATGCATATTAAAAATAAGGGAGATTTACATGCATAACACTTAATTCTTATGTATTTATCTATCTAACATCTAAACTTCAATTTCTACATATATGCCATGTTACCTATGCATGAAAAGGTGTATTTCACATTTTAATAGTGGTATTTTTTATGTGATATTAAAGATTTCAACGGTAAAAATGTAAATTTTGAATTTTAGGCGTTAGATATGTAAATAAATAAGAATTAGGTGGTATGTATGTAAATCTTCCTACAAAATAAGATGGCTGCTAAATATAGTGCTTACTGTTTAACCCGCTTTGCATCGAATTCTGACTGTGAATTCTTAATCTGATTTGCTTCCTTCTTTTCCAAAAGATTCTTTGAACCTTTTGGAGACTCTTCTTGCTCCAGCTTCTCAATAGCACAAGACACCACCACCTCAGGCTCCTTCGATGTAGCACTAAATGATCCCGTATGCATATTTTTCTCCTTTGCTGCAGGAAGACACTTGGAATAATTCCCCACATTTAGCGCTGACTCCCAAACTCTATTCTGCTGTCCATTAAACAAATTTCTACTAAATAAATTCCCCTCCAAATGATGATGCTGGATATTTTTAAGTGGATCAAATTCAAGTGAGCTCCATGAAGGCATAGATGTTATAGTCCTCCCCTTGCATTCCCCTTGAAATAAATTGTCAGTATTTGAGTATGGGAAAGAGCCATCCATGTAGGCAAAGGAATCACTTGATGACCGGCGATGAGCACCTCTCCTCACGGGAGCTGGCGTCTCAGGCTCATTAAGCAAATCATCAAGCCAAGACGGCTGCTCCTCAATGAGAAAGCTCTCAGAAGAGGTGCGCTGATGAGACCTACTGCCCTCTCTAAGCTTAGGTGTTCGATGGGGTCCAGAAGAACCAAAGTCTGCATACCCAGGAGCAGCAATGCTAGGAAAAGGGGATTTTGGGGGTAGGAATGATTGTTTTCCAGTGTTCCGGGACG
This sequence comes from Phalaenopsis hybrid cultivar, assembly GCA_002079205.1. Taxonomy (NCBI): domain Eukaryota; kingdom Viridiplantae; phylum Streptophyta; class Magnoliopsida; order Asparagales; family Orchidaceae; genus Phalaenopsis; species Phalaenopsis hybrid cultivar. Next base: position 171,865 of record JXCR01138186.1, read on the forward strand.
TAGAAGCCACTTTCATGCTCTCCATTTGTTCCAATCCCCCAAAAACCTGGCAAGATTCAAGTTCCCAGATCACAACATCACAAAGCTAAGAATTTTTATTTATTTTTCTATAAAACCAAACTGAAACTACAAAATTTGAAGAGATAATTCACCGCAAATCTGGATAAAAAAGAGAATGCAGGTAGAACTCAAAAAATACCGACTTCAAACCTACCACAGTACAAGGAAAAAACTTGCTGATGCAATTGTCAGTATCCAAACAGCATAGATCCAACAACAATCAGAACCCTTATAAAAATTGCAAAACCTAGCTGAAGGGCGGCAAAAAGCAGTAGATAACAGAATATGGAGTAACTCAGAAACGAAATGAGCGCACCGTATGTCGTCGCCTTCTCTCCCGATGCCCGGAGATGAAACCCTAAAAAGGTTTCCCTAGCACTGGAGCGCGGATTCTCATAAAAGGGAGAGTCGCCTCCCACAGCTAAGAAAAAATAATATCACAGTTGGAGAAAGCTGTAAAGAATGATCCTCCAACATCTGCTGATAATATCGCCACGCGCTTTGTCGCCTTGTTAAATCGAAGGAGCTACCACCACACTTGATAATTACACTCCCGCTACTCTACGCACAATTAAGCTATTGTTTGTAGCCGTTGATGCGTCCATACAGAAAAATAACGACGGTGAGTAGAAGAAGGTTGAGACTTCGGTTGTGTTTGGGGCAGCTTGTGCGTTTCAGGATAAGCTGCTTATCCTGAAATGCGGCCCACGGCCAGGCCGCAGGGGTCTGACCCGCGGTCTGCGTTTAGTATAAAATCTCAAATACAGTTTCCGATAAACTAGCGAAACGCGCGAACCAAACGGTACGGTGGTGTTTTCAAAACGCCGAACGCACTTATAAGCTGCCCCAAATGGACTCTTCAGTGTGATTTTTAGAGGAAAAACGAAAAAAAAATTTACGCACAGAACCTCGAAGGAAATGAGCTGGGAGTGGATACAGCAGCTTATTTGTGTTTTGAGCTCTGGAGTCCAATTGGCAGGATTGGATTAAATTCTTGTGAAATGCCGCCCAGATTTCCATTTGATTTGCAAACAATCCAAAAGTAATGTATTGTCTCTTACGATTCCGTTCTAAGATTTTGGACTCAATTCATTTGTTAGGGGTCATGAGAGTCGAACCAATACATTAGTGTTACATGTCTTAGAAAAGTTAAACCGGGTATTGTAGGCTCAATAAAATTGAGATTCAAAACAGGCGGTAGGAGAAGCGGAAAAGTAGCCCAGGAAGCGAAGCAGTTGCTGCAGAAAATTCACAAAGATGGCAGGATCTGCAATTCTCGAAGCCCATAGCTGAGAACAAAATTGGGGATGGGGAATGCAGGATTGAGAATGTTGGAGAATATAAATAATCTCATAACCCATAAAACAACAAAATAATCTAGAACCAGTACACAATTAAGATCAAAATCCCATAAAGTATATGGTTCGATTGTTATTGAATTTCTAATGAGTTTCTTGTCAATTTTCTCTTTCTTTCATAAGTGTCTCTCCAATAGGTTCAGATTTGTTCCTCTTATTTGGTTTTTCTTGATCTATATTTTTCCTTTTCTTTTGTCTTTTTTCACTTGGTCGTTGCTTTGTCTTGGGTTTGTAGGATTCAGCTTTCGTTTGCTCTTCCCGTCTTCACTATTTTACAGTTCTTGAGGTTTGCACTCAAGCAATTTTAGCTGATTGGTTTGCCTCCTTCGAGGTTTCTTTTTTTGGAGTTTTGTTTGCATGTGTTGTACTCCTAGAGGAAGGACCTCTAGGTTTTCTTTTGAGTATGTTGTATTTTGTGTTTAGTGGGGATCCTCCCACCATCCTATGTATTCTTTGTTTTTGATAAAAATTTTCTCCGGGTATCCACAAAAAAATCATTCAGATAATCATGATAGATATTCTTTCTTTATATGTATTTGTATTCTGAGACCTCTATAAATAAGAGGTCATGACATCACTAAAATAAGGCTTCGAGCCCTCACATTTGGAATTCTCTTGTATTCTTTTTTTTTCATTTTTTTCAGCTCTAACTCTCAAGGCATGTTTTTCAAGAAAAAAATTCATAATTCAACAGATAGATAATCACAAAGCTATAAGTAGGGCTATCAAATTATTTTTTTTTTGCGAACAACTCGTATTCATCTTATTAAGTAGCTCGTGTTAGATTCATTCGCTAAACAAGCGAGTAAAACACATAATTTGTTTCTGCTCGACATATAAACAGACAAAAACAAAGATTTTTTTAAACGTGTTCGGCTCACTTTGGCAATATATATATATACTCATACATACCTACATATACACATACATACCTATATATATAGATACATACCTACATATATATATATATATATATATATATCTATATATATATATGTATGTATGTATGTATATCTCTATATATACATACATCTATATGTACATATATGTAGATGTATATATGTATATGTATATGTATGTATATATATCTCTACATATACATACATCTATATGTATATATATGTAGATGTATATATGTATATGTATATGTATATGTAGATATGTATATGTATATGTATATACATATAGATATGTAAATGTATATGTATATACATATAAATGTATATGTATATGTATATGTATATGTATATACATATAAATGTATCATATATACGTATATACATATATATATATATATATATATATATATATATATATATATAT